>PVJH01016940.1:0-49144 GCA_004026705.1 Nesogale talazaci | reverse complement strand
TTCTGCTGGTAACTCCCCTTCCTTGGTGGTCCTAGGAATTCTCTCTCCCTCCTTCGGAGATGCCTCATTCTTATACTCTCGGATCCCTTCTCTGTTTCACACGCACCCTTTGCCTGGTCCCACCCAATCATGTACAGAGACTTGGTTAGAAGAGCAATATTAAGTCAAGCCACTTCACACATTTGGTCTTTAGAAGATTACAGAGGATATTTTTAATTTAAGGTTTAAAAATCATCTCAGGGCATAGTTTCATGGTTTTATCCAATCTTGTTTTTCCAACAATCTAAAAAGATTTTCAAGAGTTTTTATCTAAAACCCTTTTACAGGATTCCATCCAGAAGATCACCTTACCTGTAGCAGTCATTTCTTCTCAGGTTCCTCCTGACTCTGAGCCTGCTCTGTCTCCTTCTTGTTGAAGAACTTGACCTTTTGGAAGACTATTGGACAGGCATTTGGAAAAATGTCCTAGATTGGGATTCCTCATGTTTAGACCGGATAACTGTCTTTTTAAGAGCCAACAGAAATAAAGGGTCTTTTTGTCACTTCAAGTCATGTGTATCCCATCACGATAATTTATCATTGATGATGTTGACCTTGAGCACCTGCCTGAGGCTGTGCTTTTAAGTTTTCTCTACTGTAAAGGTATTTTCCATTCACTACACTTTGGAAGGAAGTAGGTGCAACATACGCCTAGGCAGAGTACCTGCACACGTTCCTTGAAATGTTCTTACACAGGATATTTTCTCACCTGTTTATTAATTCAATCATTTATTATACTACTATAGCCTTTTGATTCTCATTCCTGCTTCCTCTTATTGCTGGCTCATCCACTTTCTTTCATTACAGATACAAGGTCATGACTCTCAACCTATTCCCAGTGGCTAAAGTTCTCTGTCCTCCAAGCATGTACATGTATGTCCAGCTGCCTCCTCCCAACTGAAAAACCAACCAACCAACCAACCAACCAACCAACCAACCAACCAAACTCACTGCTGTCCAGTCTATTCCAATTCCCAACAAGCCAGCAGGACAGACTCTAACTGCCCCTGTGTGTTTCCAAGACTGTCGGTCTTGACCGGAAAGAGAAAGCCTCCTTTCTCTCTGGCGGTTTCCAAGTGCTGACCTTGCAGTCCGCACAGTAACACCCTCTGAACTACCAGGGTCCCATCTCCTCCCAACAACTCCCCTCAACTTCAGCCATGTCCAATACTGAAATTGCACCGCTATCTTCTTCCACCAGATGTCACCCTTCTACTCCTGACAGACGGCGACTCCGCCTTTAGGGTTGCTAAGCTGTTCTAGGCTAGTCTTTCTTTCGCCCTATCTCTACAGCCTTGCAAGTCATTTCTCTCACCACTGCTCCCTTCCCTGTCTCACTTTCATGAAAGTCACGTATCATGGAAAGGTTCTTGGACCCGAGGCCCAAGGGAAACTTACCGTTATATCCACAGTGTACTTTTAACCTGCAGCACTTATTACAACAATAATTGAAAACTCAGTTGTGTGGCTTATAATTTAGTGCCTTTAATTACTTGCCTAATCAACAGCCACCCAACTGTTTGGCACCGACCCAAGACTGAATGTTTGCATGGTCAGATGTGTTCCTGAGCAAATTCCTTCACCACTCCGCGTGATGCCTCTGTAAAATGAGTGTCATAATTGTATGCACTTTGTAGAGTGAACGTGATCTGGCACTTCCAAAGCTCTGTTGAGAATGCCTGATATTCTGGAAACCCCATGTGTGGGAAACAAGTGTCTGTCTCAAAGTAATGGAAAGTATGATCCGTCTCTCTGGATGCTTCTCTGTCCCTGGTACCAGAAGGAGGAACATGCTGGATTTTGCTTGAACAGACATACTTTTCTTGCCAGGGTCATTGACCACCAACCTGGTGTCCAAACACAGCCAACCACGTAAGTTTCCGGTTGTGCAGCAATGATCACATTTCTGTCCCTTGTGCCTCAGCCAGGGTTTGTTGTGGTTCTCTTTTTAGAGTCGGCCGCTGAAGCTTAGAGAAGTTACGTATGTGTCTCAATGGAATTCCCTAAGGACAATCCTGAACTCTGTGTCCAAACTCAGATCTCACTCCTAGGTTGAAATACCGCCACAGGAAAAAAAGAGACAGGGGGAAAAAAAAGTGGAGACAGGGCATGAGATTAGAGCTGAAAAAATAAGAAATCTCTATCATACCTGCTATGATTCAGAATCAATTCGATGGCAGGTAGTTTGGTTGAATTCAGATGATATTTGCTGATGCAGCGCAAATATTGAAGCCTTCAGTAGGGCTTGCAACTCAAAGTAATGAAAATGTGAAGAAAGCAAAGACCTGCACTACTGGGTCATTTTAACTAGGCAACATCGTGATAACAGGAGAAAGAATCGAAGCTGTCAAGGACTTCATTTTCTTTGAATCCACAGTCAGTGCTTGCGGAAGCAACAGTTAAGTGATCAAAGGATATGTTGCTTTTGGTAAATCTACGATACAAGACCGCTTTGAAGTGTTGAAAAGCCAAGACTTTCTCTTGTGGAATTAGGTGTGCCTCACCCAAGCCTTGGTAATCTCAGTCACCTCAAAATGTGAGTGAAAGTTGGACATCGAGAGACAGGCAGAAGACCTGATGCATTTGGATACTGATTACAAGGCTGGTGAAGACTGCCAAAAGAAGCAACAACTCTGTGTGGATGAAGTACAGCCAGAACGCTCCTTGGGGACAAGGATAAGGAGACTTCATTTCATGAACTATGGACATGTTGCCAGGAGAGACCAGTCCCGGAAAAGGGCCTTGTGCTTGGTAAAGTGAAGGGGCAGCCAAAAAGAGGACAGACTTCAACAAGGATTGACACTATGACTGCAACAATGGGCTCAAACAGTGATTGGATTCAAATAGTTTAACCACCTCTTCGTTACCCTAAAGATCATTTCTAAGTGTTAAAAAATGGTATACTGAAAGATATTTTATTATTTCATATGGTTAGTACTTAAATAAGAATAATAGGGGTGCACAGAACTAGATTATAAGGAAGTTTTAAAATATTAATGTTAGTAGACTAGAGAAATGAATCCACAGGAACTCATATGTGTATAAGAGAGAATTTTATATAAAGGGTAAGTGTACATCAAGTAAGCATCCCAACCCAGTCCAGTCCAAGCCCCTAAGTCTGACATGAGCCCATATATTGAACACCGATCTACAAAATCCTCCTCAAACTCACAAAACACATGCAATGACTTCAAATGCAGGGCAGGGTAAAGTGGTCTGGATCCAGTGGCCATGTAAACATCTCAGTGCTGGCAGGCGTCCACCCAGCTTCTCCAGCTGCATCAGGGTGGGTCCATGTGGCTTCTTCTCAAGGATGTCTCTCAGGAAGTCACCTTGCCAGCTGAGGCAGAGAGTAGCTGAGGCAACCACACACTGGCTCAACCATCAGAGAACAAGACATGGGTAGGCAAGACTTGCTGAGCCATTTATCTCTTTGCTCTTCAATTAAATTGCAACCTTATTAATCCCACATGTGTGTTCTCGGTCATGTTGGCACAATTAACCTATCCACCACAATGAATGAAAAAATATTAACTAATATATGGCAAAAAGCAATAAAGCTGTTATTGGCTATATTTCCATAGTACTTCTTGATCGGCGTTCTTCACTTTTACCCAAGCATCACTGGCTGTGTGATTTAACCTTCACCATCTCTCCACTGTAGGAGTAGAATTTCATTCCTTAGAGGTAGGACAATTAGACAATAGCCATTGAGCTTGATATGTTAGAAACAGGTGACCATCTCTGAACATATGTTCATCTTTGAAACCCCCCCACCCCCGCTTCTGTTGAACTTGCAGCGAATGTCGTGACAGTATTTCTAGCTCTTTGAACACTTTCAGAAATTGCGTCACTCACTCATACTATCTAATGGGAATTTGGGGCGTAACACAGGGCTGAAATGAATGACAGCAGGCTACCCTCTGGTTTGGGGGCCCTTTTTCTCTTTACATTATGTTTACAGAAGCAACAAACGCAAGGGAATAAAAATGTAGTAGTTCATCAAAAGCATAACGAATTTGTGAAATGAACAAATAATATAGTAAGCATAATGTTCTGATTTTTTTCATCTAGAGACAGAATGACCATGACTATGGAGACTTAGAATATGCTGCAGTATCATCCTCCAGCTCCTGAATGCTTCTCCCCCACCCCACCCCCACCATGACCCAGTTCTACAGTACAAATCCAGCCCGGCTGGAGTACACATCTTGGCACAGATAAGAGCTCTAACCACATGGAATTTAGGACAGATAAAACCTTCAGGAACAATAGGGAGAGTAGCGATATCATGAAGGTCGGGAAAAAGGGAGAACCTATCACAAGGTTGGATATATAGCCCATCCTCCATGGGGACGAATAACAGAAATATGGGTGAAGGGAAACGACAGACAGTGTAAGACCCGAAATAACAATAATAATATATAATTGATCAAGGATTCCAGAGGGTGGGAAGAGAGAGGAGGGAGGGGGAAAAAGAGAAGCTGGTCCCAAGGGCTCAAATAGAAAGAAAATATTTGGGGAATGTTGAAGGCAACATATAGACAAGTGTACTTAATCCAGTTGAAGGATAGATCATTGTAAGATGTGTAAGAGGCCCCCAATAAAATGAGTAAGCAAAATAAAATAAAAAATATGCTCTAGGGCAGATGAACAATAAGAGAGAGTAAAGAAAATAAAATTGTGATTTCCACATCGGGAGGCTGCCCAGCAGCCCAGCTTAGATAGCACGCTGGTCACAAGGGTTAACGAAGAGCTGGGGCTACATTCTCAAACAGGAACAGCTGTGAGGATGGCTCTGCTCTGGGGGGTGTCTCGCTCTGAGTTGGAAAGGACTCCAGAGCACGGAACAACAACTGTGAAATATCAGCTGACAGACAGATGCAAAAGTCACGTAGGCGATTCAATCCTATTACCAAGTCAACAGCCAAGAGAAAAAGGACACCTTGGATACAACATACTAGAAAGTGGTTCTCTGCCTGAACATCTGATGCAGTCCTCTGGAAACAAAGTTCCCCAGAGCAATGTTTTGGCATCCCTCAGGGAAGGGCCTCTCAGTAGAAGTTGTGGCGACTGGTCCGTTTGGTGGCACCGAGGAGTTAAGATGGATCTACTGACTCTCCAAACCAACTCAGTCAAGCTGAGGCAAAGGGTGTCTTTTAGAAGTCCTTTGATGATGGAAGCTGCAGTGTCTCTGAGTAAGGGAGAGGTCCGGGCCATGAGCATGATAATTCTTAAGCATCTCCATGTAAAACAAGTCTTTTTCTCTTGTCCTATTTCAAAGTTGAGTGGGAAATAAAATCGGTCCATTTGTAATTCAAATCCAACACTAATTGCAAGTGCCTCACTTCCCGTGACCCTGGTTTGTTGCTGTTGGCTATTGGGGAGTCGGTTCTAACTCATAGGGACCCTGTGTACAAAGAAACACTGCATCCTCCTTACAACTGCTATGAGGCTTTGACCCAGGGGACCTCCAACCATGGCCTTAGAGCCACAGGCGGCCACGGAGGACATTTATCTGGTCTGCCAAGGGATTTTTTTTTTTTTTTTTTTGCCACCACTGCTGTCCTGCTTAGCAGCTGACTTATCCCGGGCTCCCCGCAGTGAATTTGTTTATAGCTTGTTGTTTTGGGTTATTTATTTATTTATTTATTTTTGGTATCACTGCCCTCTGGTGCTGGCAGTAGAAAGCCTTGCTCCTGGACAGCTGCTGCTGCATTTGAACCTCCAACCCAGTGGGCCACAGTCCTGCGCGCAACCACTATGCCACCGGGGCTCAGCCCTGTTGTTGTTGGTCTGAGGGACAGTGAAGTGGTCTCCTGTTTAAAAAGTGTGAGGACCTCTGTTTAACCCATTGTTGCACCCAACATTTAGCGTTTACAATGACCAAGAGGTCTTGGGGCTGAGCCCCCGTGGCGTAGTGGTTGTGCGCGGGCTTGCGGTGCTTGGAGGTTCAAATCCAGCAGCCAGGCTGGGCCTCCTTCTCCCACCACCGGAGGTCAGTGATGCCCCCAAAACCAAAAAAAAATACAAAGAGGTCTTGATGCTATATAGTAGCAGACACTGTTTTTTTTTTTTTTTTAGGCATCACTGCTCTCCAGTGGTGGGAGTATGAGGCCCAGCCCCACTGCTGGAATTGAACCTCCATCCCAGTGGGCCGCAGTCCCACGCACAACCACTACGTCACCGGGGCTCAGCCCAGACACTGTGTGTTTTGTGCGGATGAGAGATGGAGAGTACCAGAGCCTTCTTCTGGGCCTGTCTTCCTGCTTCTCCCTAGGTGGACTTGGAAAAGTTTCTCAGAGGATGCAGCAGTTGAGAACACGCAGGGCTGTCGAATGGGGATTGGTTGATGCTGAGGGTAGGAGTAGGACAATGGGAATAGAAGAAGAAAAATCCCACCGAAGGCCACTCTGAGTTAGAAATAAATGCAATGGCAGTGGGCTTGGGTATCTAATTTTATAAGCAGAAGTCTCTGTGCTTAGAATAAGCTCTGCCTTGGCAGAGAAAGAAAAGCATCTCGTGGGTGAGAAGTAACTTGGCTCACACCTCTGAAAGCTGGAATTTGAGTCATGTGGCTGGTTTAGCTTCTCTGTTGACTCCATTGTGGAACTGAGGAAGGATCTTTTCACCATGCTCTTTTTTTTTGGGGGGGGGGGGGGGGTGGCGGCCATCACTGCCTCTGGTCGTTGTGGGAGCTACCCAGCGCTGCTCCTGAGAGTCGCCGCTGCATTTGAACCACCAAGCCCGCGGGCCACAGTCCTGCACGCAACCACTTACGCCCTCAGGACTGAGCCTCACCCTGCTCTTTTAAACAGTTTCATTGAGAATGAGTTGGGAAAGTGGGGGATCTATAAAAATGGCCAGGGTCAGTCAATCTTGCCCCCACCCCAATTCTAAGTGCTCTCGTTCCTGGGGAAACGCTGGATTATATAACTAGACTGTACATTTTAATGATCTCAAAAGACAATGTGTGTAACCAAACTATGCGGGGGGGTGGGGGGCGAGGGAGGAGAGACAGTAGTAGATGGTGTAAGATATGAAAATAATAATTTATAATTTATCAAGGGGTCACGAGGGTGGTGGGGGATGGAGGGGAAAAGAGGAACTGATACCAAGGGCTCAGTAGAAAGTAAATGTTTTGACAATGATGATGGCAACATATATACAAATGTGCTTGACACAATGAATGGATATATGGATTGTGATGAGTTGTATGAGCCCCAATGAATTATATATATAAAGAACTGTATGAGCCACCAATAAAAATCTTAAAAGTAAACATTTATAAACAATGATGGCAACATATGTACAAACCTGCTTGGCACAATGGATGGATGAATTGATATGAACTGTAGAGCCACCAATAAAAAAATTAAAGATATGTGTGACACCGGGAGCATCTGTGACTCCAGCCATATCAGGCCTACTTGTGTTCTTTCTGCTGCACTTCACATCACTTTAAAAGTTACCATGAGAAATCTAAAGCTAATGTTAACTCCTTATTAACTCCATATTATATACCTGTGGATTTGTGGAGACCTGGGAGAAGAGGGAGGGAGGGAGGGCTTTTCTCAGGTGTGGCGTGACTAAACCTCCAGGGCAAGGTAGAGAAGTCCCACCCCGTGATGGGACAGGGAGGGAAAAATCAAGTGGTCAGGCCTTTGGAGTTGAGGCCAGAGTCCAGAGAGCAGCATTTGCTTTGGAGCTGCGGTGGAACTTTTCCCCAGACAGCCTCCTATATTTGAGTTTAAATTCTGAATGTTTGTAAAAGTCCCTTTTTCTGACCAGCCCTGGAAGAGGCAGACATACCTTCAGGGGCTTCGTTGGTGTACTGTTGATGGAAAGGGGCACAATCCTGGGTCACACCCTGACTGGCTCTGTCCAGGGTCCCAAGTCGATTTTACAAACATTTCTAACCTGTGAATCTTGTTCTTTATCCCCACCTGTGGTTTTCCCCAATGTCCTACTTCAGTGGCCAGGTGCTTGGGAAGCTTTGGGCATCATGCTGATGGTCTCTTTCATTGGGATGGGTTGTCTTGGTCCTGTTGAAGACTATGAATTAATTTTAATTTGAAGTTGTCTTCTCGTATCATGTGAATAACTGGGATAAAAACTATCTTATTCAGGTACATTTCTATATGTAAAGACAATTTAAAAAGTATCCACAATGCTTCAGAAGAATTAGGTACTGTGGCTTTCTGTGAGGTGAACTTTTTAGATCAACACAGGGATCCTCCCCCAGAACCTTTGGTGGGAATTTGAGACTCTTTAATTTCAGTGCCTTTGCTAACATTTCCTTTAATTTCACATCTTACATGTAAAATGCAGTGAAAAGTAAAGCAAGGATCCTCTTTCAGGACTATGAGTTGAGGAAAGGTCATTATTTACCCAGGGACATGGAGGCACTAGGATACACAAGAACACGTGATATGGATGGGGGCAGTGCACAAAGAACCTTGCTTCCAATTAAAGTTCTTTCCTCCCTTGGCAGTAATGGTTTTCTCCCGTTTTTAGGCAGAGTAACAAAAGAGGCACTCTTTAGAAACTCAGCACCCCAGTAGTTTATTTCATGTTTAAAGACTGACCAATGGTTTTATTGCATTTACTGTTTCTGTGTGTATAGGCACAAATACACAAGAACAGCAACTATATTTATAAAACTCCTTCATTAGGGTTAGGACAGGGTCTTCTTGAAATTGCAGTTGAAAAAAATTTGTGGATGAAAGAGAGTCAAAGACCACCTCACAATCCATTTCCTATCTTTACTGTTCATGGGATTTGATATACAAATAATACAAAATCCTTGTTTAGTTACTGGCTTTCAAATCCAGCTATAGCTACCCATACTATAACCCGGATGCTTTTCCATCCCCGAGCCCTGCTCAGTAGATTCATTTTCAGGAACAATTGTCACTTGCCATCGAGAAGATTCTAACTCAAGGTGACCCCATATGTGTGTAGTACTGTGCTCCAAAGGGCTTTCAAAACGGTTACCTTTTGGAAGCAGGCAGCCAGGCCTATCTTCCAAGGTGCCTCTGGATGGGTTAGAACTGCTAACCTTTCACCTAGTAGCAGTCAAGCACTCAACATTTCCCTCAAACAGGAACTCCCCTGTGAAACAGTAAGACAATGTCTTAAAAGAGGTGGCATGACTGCGTAAAGTTTCATTCTAAATGGTCACTCCCAGTCCAAAACTTTAAGTTCTGAACTTTAAAGGTCAATGTTTAAGATTCGTCCATGCAGAGCTTAAGCATTGTGTTCTCCTAAGAGCTATCTATAAGGGATCGAGTGACAAGAGCAAGTGCAGAGCAGACAGGAACCTCAGGAAGGGCTAAGGTCAAGTCAGTTGGGGAGGAACAACTTAGAAAATTAGAAGCGAATAGCTGCACAACCTGAATGCAATCTGTGTCACTAGACTGTCAATGAGGAGACACTTAATGGGCGGTTTGCTGTGTATATTCTCAAATACAATAAAGAGAAAACTCTTCTGTGCAGAGGACACGGACCCTGCAAAAGCAGATACACGGGCTACAATCCAGGGTTCCAAAGTAATCGTGGGAGAGCCAAAGTTCTTGACTAGGAATCAGGGACAACAGACACAGATGATGTCGTAGGTTAAGCTACTACCCAAGTCAAACGTGACTCCCAGGACAGTTGCTCCTCTCTTGGGGGAGATCTGCTCAGCTCATCCTGACCAAAGACTCTGCTCAGTCAGAGCTGATCTCCCATTCCTAGAGCGGAGTCAAAGGAAATGGAGGATCTTAAGCACGTTTCAATGACAGCACAGCTTGATTTCCACTCCCCAAGCATTTCCCAAGGGCTTGTGGGATTCAGGAGATGCGCGGAAGTGAAGTGGGTTACACGATGAACTGCTAACAGCAAGATCTACTTCCAAATAATTCCCAGGCTCGGAAGTCGCAAGGGGTTGTTCTCTCTACTCGGTCTAACAGGGTCACTCTGAGTCGGAATTGACCTCTCAGTGGCAGTGAGTTTTTTCTTCGGAGGGGGGGAGCGGTGGGTATCGGATAAAAGGCATTGGGGGAAAGGTGTACTACATAAAGTTTAAAATGTGGGCTTCATCCGTGAGGACCTCATGATCCATACGAACCGGCTGTCAGGATAGATCATAAGGTCCCTCTGGTTTCTATTCTGCAAGAGACTCTAATGCCCACAACTAAGGCCTGCCAGCCACATCGGCCACCTGGTAACTGTGAGGTCTGTGGGGTGTTTGTGTGGGGTGGTACACACCGGGCACAAAAGAACCAGGCTCATCCTGGAGCTTCAACTGCAGACGACATGGCTCAGCTCGCCCTGTCTCCTTCAAGTCTCTACTCTGCATTAATTACTGCCTTCCTTTCGACCCACTCCCTGATCGAATAGAAAGCTATAGCCACCCTCAGAACCTCGTGATCTGGGGGGTTCAGACAAAGGATGAGGGGAGGTAGTGTATCAAGAGTTAGCTGGCAAAGGACAGGCATCGGGGGTGGTGGGTTGGCAATGGCAGAGGAGGTCATTATGATGGGGGCCTGCCCAATTCACCCCACTAGCTCTGTGCACTGGATGGGATCTGTCAGACATCGTTAATACTGGGCTTGTTCAGCCACTGTGTCAGTGGAGCTGATGGTGACATGCCTTCCTAGCTTTTTGGCACCAGAGCCAGAACACAGACTCAGCCGGCTACTCTCTCATTACTTGGGAGACTGTGGCAGCATCAGGAAAAAGGTGGACACTACCTGAGAGCAAAGGGCATGAGGGTAGGCGATCTCCATCTTTGGGGAGGTATATCATGGGGGCTCGTCAGTACCACTGTGAGTGAGTGGGATGTGCTGTCTGGAGCAGGGCAGACGGGGAGGGGATGCACCAAAAGTGGAATCAGAGGGAAGATTCAGTAGGAGTTCAAAGCCTGCTTAGAGCGCCTCTTCATGTGCAACCGCTCGTGGCGGAGGAGGTCGTAATTCTGCAGGAAACTTTTGACGCAATAGCGACACTGAAAGGTTCTGGTCTTGTCCTTAGTGTGGATGCTGCTCTTATGCCGGGCCAGGTGATCGTGCCGCTGGAAAGCCTTCCCACAGTCACAGCACTTGAAGCTCAGCTTGCCTTTGTTCTTTTCCAGCAGGGAGTTGGGGCTGTTGCCTTTTGGTTCAGACGGCCCTGGCTCTTTCTTCTCCATGGGCTCAAGTCTGTCTGGCTGCAGGTGTATCCGCATGTGGGAGAGAAGGTGGGAGTTGAGGCGGAAGCTCTTCCCGCAGGCTTTGCAAGTGTAAGGTTTCTGGGTCTCGTGAGTCTCCAGGTGCCCGTCTAGGTCCTCGCTGTCGCTGAACACCTCGCCGCAGACAGAGCATTCGTGAGATTGTTCCTGCTCCTTGCGGCTCCGAAGGTGTCTGATGAAGTTGACTCTCCAGCGGAAGATCTTCCCACAGTTGGGGCAGACATAGGACTTCTTGGAGGAGGCCTGCACCTCATCCCCCATATCTGTGAAGCCCATGGAGCTGCTCCTGTGGGTGGTGGGGAGGACATGTTGCTTCTCTGTGGAATCCTGCAGCTCATCAGGGCAGTATGGGCTGTGTTGCGACTCCTCTTCACCTGAGCTGGACAGGACAATCTCGATAGAGACCTCCTCATCAAGGCCATTCTCTGGGGACAGCACACTGCCACCTGCTAAAGGAAAATCAGCACTGAGATCTGAGGTGCCAACCAGGCAACCACCCCACCCACCCCAGAGATCCTACCTAGTAGGCTTGACTTAGGGTCTAGAAGTCCCCATCCTTAGAATGCTCTCCAGGGGGACAGACTGAGGAATAAATGATTTGCGGATCAAACATTTAAAGAAGTTCAGACAGGGACCCTGGTCTGTACTAAGAAACAGCCCTGAGAAAGGCCAAAGTAGTCACCCTATCTACTTCTTTCCTCTTCCTGCCTTTTCCTTACCCCGCCTTTTCTGAAGCCCCAACCCGCTCCTCTGTTCTTGTCAATGATGCCCCATGAAGCTCTGTATCTGCTGTATTTATGTGTACGAAGCCCTGGAAAGTTGCATGTAACTTATCAATAGTTTATTTGACCAAGTTTAGCACAAATTCTGTTTTTTCCCCACTAAAGAACTTTCAGAGAAAAGGTCAATCCAGTCCACTTTCATTGAGTCAAGGCCAATCCATACACAGAACAGAACAGAATTGAATTTCTGACACTGCATATCTTTAAGGAAGCTGACAGTCTGGTAGATTAGAACCATCAACCATCAGTCAGTAGCCTAGGGTTTCACCTGCAACCAGAGGTCCCTGCCTTGGGACAGAGGGAAAAAACCAAACTCGTCACAATGTCTGTGACTCACTGTGTCCTTACAAACAGAATAGAACTACTGTTCTGGTTAGGGCTTCTGAGCCTGTCAATGAGGAGACACTTAATGGGCGGTTTGCTGTGTATATTCTCAAATACAATAAAGAAAAAACTCTTTACTGGAGAGCACATGGAGCTGCTGGCCAATGCGAACCACCAATCTTGCAGGTTATTAACCCAGAGCTTAGTCCACTGCACCACCAAGGCCTCTGGACTTGGGAGAGAGGGACGGCTTATTTTTATAAAAGGTTACATAAAGGCGCCAGTTACTATGAACTGAACACATCAACTCTCCAGGAACTGGGCAAGACTCTTCAGATACACAGTCCTATTTTCTCTAGAACCTAAGTGAGTGACAAGTTATCTGTTACATCATTACACTCAAAAGCAAGCCAAGGCCATGTGCCCAAGGACACAGAGGAGAAGCAGGACTCTGGCCACGTTTCACTGTCCAATGTCAAAGTTGCTCAATGGTCCCCGGCTGCATCCATCAAGATCTCTCCCTCTCAATGCTCCCTCATATCTGATGCCCACCAATAGTCACCAACGAGCCTGTGGATATAGATGTTTGGATTATACATTAGCTGAAACTCCCACTTAAAAAGACGCTTGCTCAATGCACCTAGCTTGTTACATGAGCAAAAGAGTACGGCAGAGAGGGCACAGGTGGCAAAGGAGGAGGGAGATTGAGGTCGTGGTGGAGCTCAAGACCAATACCCACTTGTCAATTCTGAAAGAAGGGACTCAGACCTGGGCATCAAAAATAGAACAAAACAGGGCAGAAAGGTGCTAGCTAGCTCTCTGAAACATGAGCTAGTCTTAGGGTTAGTTTGGGCTTTATTACTAAAGCAAGACTCAGGATGGTTAGAGAAATGGAGCGTGGGCACAGATTTTCCCTGGGTCATGTGGCAGTCTACTTAGAAGGGAAGGACTGAGACAAACAACAAGACTGGGAAGACCAAAAGCTACAGAAGACAGGAAACTTTGGGGGCGGGGGGGGGGGGGAGTAATGTGAGGGAGGGATAAAGCAACAATCACGCTGTTGTGTGCCATTAGCAGTCCATGAGACTATATATGAGAAGCGCCCTAAAACATCCAGAGGCAGGCAGCCCCAGAGTTGAGTTCAACCTTGAAAATTACAGTCGTCTCTGAATGGACTGTTGGGATATGTGTGCCACACTGATGCTGTTTGTGCTTTTCTTTCTTTCTTTTTATTTTGTGCTTTCCTAAGTGTTACTAAATTACTTAAGGCTCAATAGTAACTCTATAAAATGCAGCTTGTAATGACAAGCCTTGTTTTATAGATACAATATTTGAAGACAAGAGAGTTGTTCAACATCTTGAGCCCAACCAGGTTAGCAGAGGTTAGCAGAGCCTGTGACTGTGCCCTGCCATCTCCTGGCAGGAACAAGCGTCCAGTGATGGGCTGGACTGCTGCTTCAGGTCAGAGCAATGGCGCAAGGCCAGGCTGGCGGCTGAGGCCTCCCAACTGTACCCTCTTGCCAGGTTGATTAGTTCCTCCTACATTCAAGAAACTGAGAAGTAAGGTTTGGGGCCAAGGAAAAGGATCAAAATGTGAAAGGATCACTAAATGCGAAAGCAAACCAGACACATAAAAATACAGAATATTCTTCTAAGCTTCAGGTAGACTTTCTTTTTGTGTGTGTGTGTATGTGTGGCATCATTGCCCTGGTGGAAGTTGGAGGCCCAGCCTTGCTCCTGGAGAGCTGCTGCTAGATTTGAACCGTCAACCCTGTGGGCTGCAGTTCCGCACTCAACCACTGTGCCACTAGGGCTCAGCTCTAGGTAGACTTTTTTAAGGAAAGACACAAACTAAAATGGAGATGATAACTGAGTTAAATGTTTGGGTGCTGAAAGGCACATGGAGAGCATTTTGCAAATGGGGAAATTACATGCAAAGATAGGTAGAAAGATTAACTATGAATAATTTGGAGTTTCTATACACCGGTAAAAAAACAAAACAAAACAGATCAGTAATGTGAAGGGGTAGAAAAGAACAAAGGTTTCAGGGCTGATCTCCTGGGTTCAAATCCTGGCTCTGCCCCTTACAACCTGTAAATGTGTGCCTCAGACAAGTCGCCTGAGCTCTCTGAGCCTCAGTTGCTCTCCATGCAAACTGCAGACTGAATAGCACCTAGTCACTTAGTTGTTACAAGAATGCAAGGCATGAAACCCTGTAAAGTGCTTCCCCTAGTGTAGTGTTAGGGGCACAAATAGAGCTTAATAAATTGGAAGGGAAAATATCGGAAAATATAAAAGGAAAGAATATTAATTAGGCAGCTCACAGAGAAAACACAACAGAACATAAGATGTTCAATCCCAGAGGCAGATGACACAACACTCTCGTCAGATAGGCACAAACTGCACAAATGGGAAATGTCTTTTAGGAACACAGATGTAGACAAGCAAGCATCTCATATGCTGTGAGTGTGGGTTGGTGAAAAAGCATTTTTGGAAGGCAATTTGGCAGTCGCAAAATAGACAGATAGGGAGATAGAAAGAAAGACAGACTGCCTTCCTGGCCTCGTCATTTCTTTTTCTTCAGATAGCGTTTAGCTTCATGCTACTTCAGAGCAGACTCAATAAAAGGGAACTGAGTTGAAAATGTTCCTTTGTCCGTGAGTATTTCCTTTCACCAAGCAAGGTCCAGAAGGCAGGCCACAGACAGTCAGCAGTCAGAGAGGATTTAAAACAATTCATGAACACCCAGAATTCATGCAAACTCAGAGCTTGCTAAATAAGAATGGCTATTGGTTTGCAGAATGAGTCTGTTTTAGTAACCAAGAGAGAATTCAGGCTTATGGGGCAGGACTCAGGAGCTCACTCTTCTGTACGTAGATTACTACACTGTACCATCCCCTGTACACCCATTTTGGCAGGGGAGCACCCAAGGCTAGGGGAGTGCACAGTGCCAGGTGGAAATAACTCGCAAATCTTGATTTCAAAAGGCACCATGCGACAGCCGCCCCTCCCCCCAGAATAATTTACTCTAGAGGACAAGCACTGAAGCTGCAACTCGGGAAGAGGGACATGTCTGGCCAGAGCACACAGGAGCAAATGAAGGGGGAGGGAGAGAGTAGAGGCCACCAAGGCTTGAGGACAATAACCCTGCTCAGAACAGTCAATGCACCGAGAGTACCATATGGCTGGCCCCACTATGAGACATGACGTTCCTTGTTGACCCATGGTCCTATAGGGAACAAGACTGAAGACACAGTGTCAGGACTGCAGCCAGTCTGACCCCAGCACACCAAGACAAAACACCAAGGGCATGCAGCAGGGGGTGGGGTGGGACAGAAAATGGAGGCCCTGAGGAAGTGCCAAGGACATGCTTTGGCATGGAACCCCATCAGACTCAACTAGAGGACACTCCTAGAGGTAAAAAAAAAAGACCTTGAACTTTTTAGGCTTTTCTTTATTATTATTATTTTTTTTTTGGGGGGGCATCACTGCTCTCTGGTGGTGGGAGTAGGAGGCCCAGCCCCACTGCTGGAATTGAACCTCTGTCCCAGTGGGCCGGCTGCAGTCCTGCGCACAACCACTATGCCACTGGGGCTCAGCCCTTTATTATTATTTTTATCTTTTTACTTATTTATATATTTGTTCTGGATATTGTTTTTTTAACTTATGTATTTTTTCGGGATATTTGGTTTTTTGGTTGCTGTTGTTGTCATTTGGGGTTTCTTTTGTTGGTTCATCTTGCTGTCTTGTCTTTTTGTGCATATTACTATCTCTGCAGGTCTATCTAGATAAGACAGGTTGGATGAACAGTCTAGAGGAGAAAACAATGGGATTGATGGTTCTGGGGAGCCATAGGAGAGAGGGAGGTGGGGGAAAGGAGATGGTGTTGACCAAGCCATGGACAAGGGAAAAATAAGTAATCCAATATCAGTGACAAGGTGGGTGTGAGAGGTCTGGTAGGGACTGGTCAAGGGTAATGTAACCAAGAGAAATTACTGAAACCCAAAGAAGGCTGAGCATGATAGTGGGACAAGAGGAAAGAACTAGGAGGCAAAGAGCAATTATAGAGGTCTAAATACAGGAAAGTACATAGGTGAATATATTTATATATGATGGGAAAATACACCTATGTGCCTATATGTATAGGTTTAGTATTTAGGCAGCATTGGGCCTCCACACAAGTACTTCCTCAATGCAAGAACACTTTGTTCTATTAAATTGGAATTCCATAATGGTCACCTTCCAGACAGGATCGCTGAAGAAAAATGTGTGCATAAGCAAATGTGGTAAAAAAAGCTGATGGTGTCCGGCTATCAAAAGATATAGCATCTGGGGTCTTAAAGGCTTTAAGGTAAACAAGCAGTCATCCAGCAGAGAAGCAACAAAGTTCACATGGAAGAAGCACATCAGTCTGTGTGATCATGAGGTGTTGAAGGGATCAGTTATCAGGCATCAAAGAACTAAAAAATATATCATCGTAAATGAGGGGGAGTACAGATTAGGGACTGAAAGCCCACCTGTAGGTAACGGGACATCTCCTTACAGAAGGATCGCAAGGAAGAGAAGAACAAGTCAGGGTGCAGTGTAGCAATGATGAAACATACAACTTTCCTCTAGTTCTTTAATGCTACACACACACACACACACACACACACACACACACACACACACAATCATGATCCCAATATTTTTACCTTACAAATCTGGCTAAACCAGAGGATGTACACTGGTACAGATAGGAACCGGAAACATAGGGGACCCAGGACAGATGATCCCTTCAGGGCTAGTGGTGAGAGTGGTGATACTGGGATGGTGGAGAGAAGGTGGGATAAAAAGGGGAACGATTATAAGAATCTAAATATAACCTCCGTCCTGCAGTCCGGACAACAGGGAAGTGGGTAAAAGGAGACATCGAACAGTGTACGATATGACAAAATATTAATCTATAAATTATGAAGGGCTCATGAGGGGGCAGTGGGGAGAGAGGCGGGAGCGGGGAAAAATGAAGAGCTGATACCAAAGGCTTAAGTAGAAAGCAACTGTTTTGAGAATGATGAGGGCAACAAATGAACTTGACATATAATGAATGGATTGTGATAAGTTGTGTGAGCCCCCAATAAAAAGATTTTTTTAAAAAGGCACCACAAGTTTAGTGACAAGGCTAATATCAGGTCTCTGAAGCTGTCAAGAACCAGTAACACGGTGAGTTCAATTAAATGAGGAGTAGAGTCCTGGGTTACTCAGAGGAGAAATTCAGAACCAGGGCTGTAATGTTGTTTAGTCTGTTTTTGCCTCTGGAAGTGGCAACTCTTACAAAGATGATTTCAATTGAAAAGGTAGTCACTCCCCTGTGGATAGTAATGGAATATTCACTGTCAAATTCCCTTTCAACTTTGGCATTCCAGGAATTCTTTTAACTTTGTCCCAGGAATCTGACCTTCCTTGCTTAGGGGAAAGAAGAAAATAGACCCAGCACACAGCAAATAGTATTCTGTCTCCATGTTTATGGGAAAGGTCTTTGATCTTGTGCTAATAGTGGGGAGAGAGAGCCTAACAAAAGAAATTGTCACAGTTGATAATGTCAACAAACACGGGCTTACTGGGGTTTTCCGAAGTCTTTGAGAGTTAATGTTCTACCACCACCACCGCCCCCTTACCCCCTCAATATACCTGTGTTGGTGCTTTGATAAAGCGCCCCTTGTTGGCAGACCTGGAATTCTGGCACCTGCAGCTCATTTTTCCTTCTTTCTTCTATCTGGAATGGCTGGAGGCTCTGGAAGTCTTTTCAGAGGGGACAGAAAAAGAGTAAAGGGTCGGTCCTGAAATGTAGCAGCGTTACCTAGGGGAACCATCATTATAAAGCATCGGCAGAGTTTTGAAAAGAGAAGTGGTGTTCACAGTGCCTGGCAGCCCATCACTCAGTAACGTGTGTTGAGTAAATTAGCTCACAAGATGAATAAATGGGTTTGTAGCTAGAAACCAACACACATCTTGGTTTTGCCGGGTCCGAGCCTCCTAGGCCAGAGGCAAATGTACTAGAGTGGCTCCAGGCTGCACTTTGCTTCAAGGTCATGGAGAGTGTGCCCAAACCTGGCCCACTGCATTCCAGCTGCAGGTCCTCAAAATGGAAAGAGGTGTGGGAATGCTGCAGGGATTTCAAGCTACCAGGCTGTAATGGTTGCAAACACAAGAGGGTCCTGAGGTGAGGTCCAAGTCTGGGGCACTGAGCAAAGTGGGGCCAGGCAAGCTCCAGCACCTCCCAGCAGCACCTGCTATGTGATGGGTGCAGACTTTCCCTCAGGGGAGTGAGGAAGAGGTGCCCTGAGTGCAGGGGAGGCAAGCCCTTCCCCAGCTTGGCTCAGTGTGAACACTTCTGTTTACTCATGTAGCAATCACTGGCTTCTTAGCATGAACCAGAGGAGAAAGGTACTCCCATTATTTCCTAGTCCCTGGGTGAGGGAGTAAAGTCCCCACCCCTGGCAAAATGAGGCTTTCACATTCCTTCTACTAGGAGTCAAGGTTAAGGTAAGACATGTCCTGTCATGAGGAAGCTCGGATGGTTTGAAGGCCTCTCTGTTAGAGAGCAGGAAGCGGGCCTGACTCCAAGAAAGCAGTCACTGTGTCCCACTCCAGCTCCTACCTCTGTTCACCTAATGCCAGGTCCTTACTCACCCAGGTAGGACACTTGGGGCATGTCCTTCCCTTGGAGGTCCTGAAGCTCTGGAACTCGAGGCTCATTCTCCTCCCCCTGGAAGAGACTGGGCTGGGCGGCTGGGTCATCTGCTCACAGAAAAGGGGAGAACACACATCAATCCACAGTCTCCTCTCAGACGCACCTAGGGTGGATTGAGTGCAGCAACTTCCCCTCAGGTCCAGCAGAGAAAAGGTGCACAGTGGGCCGGGGCAAACAAGTGTCAAGGTGGGTCAGAGAAAACTGAGAAGGGTGGAGCAAGAGAGGCGGTGGGCTGCAGTGACCTTCAGGGCTCTCTCTAGGGCTAATTAGTTGTCAAGCCAGAACCGAAAAGAGAATGGGGGGGAGGGGGGGATGACAAGGATTAAATGGATATGGAAAATATCTTACATTTGGTTTTGTGTGCAGGTAAGCCTGACCTAATTGTTTGGGAAGACAGTAGGCTATGGTCAATCCACGAAGTGCCCGTGCGACCATCAAGCCCTGATCATCTCCATCAGGATGGGAGGACAATAGCTTAGAGAAGACACATTCAGGTCCCTAGTCTTGGGTGAGGGGCAGTTAGTTCTTACTCAGAGACCAAGATTACCCCACCATCCACGGAGGAACTACATGGAAGGAAAGACATCCCAACTCCCATCCATTTTTCATTTGGGGGAGGGATAGTTGGTTAACTGTTACTCAGAGACAGATTAGGGAAGGAGATGCTGGCAGTGACAAGCCGTGGGACTCTTCATTCCCTGAGTGAAGGCTGGCGGAATCAATGCTTACTCGGTGACAGCAAGGTCACTCTAGCTCTTTGGGGATTTGTCACTCAGAAGGAGGGTCTCCCTGAAAGCCCCCTCAACTTGGGGAAGGGGATGGTAACTTTAGGAAGGCCTCCCCATCCCCTCCTCTACATTCTCTGATCTTGGGAACTTTATCTTTGACATGGAGGGATGGAGACCCCTCAGGGACAGAAAGACGCCCTCCCACCCCCAGATCCCTGGTCTGGGTGAGGGGGGAGCCAACTCTTACTTGGAGGCAGTGAGACCCCACAATCCTCCCCTATAATGAATTCTCCATAAAAGCCAGTGTGGGCTGGATCTAGAAGAGACCAGTCCTCTTCAGAGAAGCAGAAGATCATGTCCTTGAATGGAGAAACCCGGCTCTGAAACCAAAGGAGAAACAACAGGGATTCCTCAGGGCAGTGAGGGCTGGGAGAGGGGGCTACAGGCAAAGGAGAGGGGCTGACCTGGGGCTGGGAGCACAGTGTCGCGCAGCATATATGCAATGGGATGAGGAGAACGCAGATGGCTCTACCCAAGAGGCCCACCTGGTACCACCCGATGGGGGAGGATCAGTGTGGTGGACACCTACTGGGTGGCCAAGGATGTGGAGAAAGGGACCCTCCCACAAATGCCGCACGTCCACACAACTCCACGCAGTGAGATCTAGTTCCATATGTCTATTTCCAGCAACTACTTTGCAGATGTACATGCAATTCATATAAGCGTCCTCATTGAAGCATTAATGTCAAGAGTTTTTTTTTTTTTAAGAGTTTTAAGATTAAAAAACAAAACTAAATAAAACAAACCCCTCTGTGGCCACCAGCAAAGATCTAATTAAGTAAACTACAAGACATCCTACAGATAATCATCCTGTACACTCTTTCTGCACGGAAGGGAAATTTCCCCGAGGGGTTGTAAAATGAAAAATACCTGTGCACAAGTGTGTCTGTGATGCCTCCGTGTGCATAAGAATTCCAGGGCACCTAGAAATCTGGAACACCAAGTGCTTCTCATGAGGAAGCATGTGCTACTTATACTGAGGAGAGCACCTCGAATCTTCGATTGTGACAATGTCTTAGATAATAATCTTCCATTTAAAATGTATGGCCTCAAGCCCACTCCCATCGAGTTGATGCTGGTAGGTTTTCCCAGGCTGTAAATCTCTACAGAGGCAGGCTGCGGCATCTTTGTCCTGAAGAGCTGTTACTAGGTTTGAACCACCGAGCTTGTGGTCAGCGGTCTAACACACCTACAGCGTTCCTTTAATCACAAAATAGCTGTCTAGAAAAGAAAGCTAAAAAAAATAACCTTTTAAACATGTAGGTCTCTGGAAGAATACTGACACTGCCACATGGTCATCAGGGGTGAGGGAGTGTGGGGGGGGGGGAATAGGGACAATACTTCTAGGGGACAGGGTTAGGAAGGATTCTCAAATAATTTTCTCTAATACCTTTGAACACCCACATGCACACTTCTCAATCTTTTAAAAAACACATCTAAGCTCAAATGGTGAAGTAGCTAGCTCTAATTCCAGTACCCCAACAAAAGATATTAAAATGTAAACATAAACTGTTAGAGCCAATTTTGCCAGAATTCTGGAAAACACCAAAGGTCTTTAATAGTTAAGTGCTAGCAAATGAAGAAAAAGTCAAGTTTAAGACAGAAGGCAAATGTTTTCTGAAACTTTTGTGTCCTTGTTCCACCCCTTCTCCTAGGCTGAACAACAGCCTGTATTCCAGTGTAGGGTCCTTATTCCTGGTCCCCAACGGAGCAAAACAGAACTGATTTTCAAGTGCCTGTGTGTGTCTACTCTAACCTGTCTAGGGGCTACCGAAGGTCCGATGCAAAGTAGTTGCTGAGAAAGCAGTGGGCAATGCTCCAAAACCCTGTAAGGTGAGCGCACAACGTGCAGATGCCTGGGAGAAAAGATGACAGTTATAACAATAGCAGGTGAGTTCGAGGAGGAAAGCTGGGTAGAGTTTCTTGGGGAAAGTAGCGCATTCGAACGCACCTGTGTGCAAAGGCGTATTTTGAACGCCGCACACAGGCCAGGGCAGTATGTATAATTAGAAAAGACTGAAGAAGAGTTTTCACCACAGGTGGACTCAGAGGGTGCAGGGTACGTCTGGGTAAGTGTAAAAAGGTGGGAAGAAATTATTCTACGTAAGATAGCAACCGAGAGAGTGAACATTTGTATATCCCACGCACACACACCCTAACAGACTTTAAATAAAAAAAACTGTCACAAAAGACAAGGAACATTTTATAATGATAAGAGGGCCAGCTCACAGGATATAACAAATATAAAAGCCTATGCAACGAATAAGACTCTCAAAATATATGAAGCAAACGCTGACAAACTTGAATGTAAAATACCTCTACCATAGTAATTGGATCCTTCAAAACATAAGTTCCAGTAAGGGATAGGACGTCTAGACGGATCAATAAGTAAGAAGAAAAGCTGACTACATATACCAACTAGACATACTGATCACTCTATCCAGTAGGAACAGGTCACACATTTTCCTCTAGGATACATCTTTTTCCGGGAAAGACCTTATGCTGAATCACAAAACAAGTAACATATCAAGAAGTGGAAAAAAATAATAAATTGTGCAAACTATTTTCTTCAGCCAAAATGGAACAAAGCGTAAATTAATGACTGAAAGAAAATTGAAAATCCACGAATATAATGGAACTTGAGAAAACAACAATTTTAAACAAGCAATGGCTCAAAGGGGAAAAAATGACAAGGAATATTAAAAAGAAAGCACATGAAAACAAAAGCACAAAACACCAAAGTTTGTATATGGCTATAAATGCCTCTCTTTTAATAAAGATTTCAAATCAATAACCCTAGGTAATAAGTTACTGATTATAAATCAATAACCTTAATAAAGATTTCATATTAGTAATCTTACTTCCTGAAGAATCTGAAGAAAAAACTAAACCCTAAATTGGTGGAAGAATAAAAATTAGCCAAAACAGTCTTGAAAAAGAAGAACATAATGGACTCAGACTTTTTGATATCTTAAAACTTAGAACAAAGCTATAGTGAGCAAAGCGGCATAGTACTTGTGCCTAAAGAGCAAAATTGGGACCCCAGAAATAAAATAGGCACAGGTCTATGGCCAACTATTAGCAAGGGTGCCAAATCCATTTCACAGGGAAAGAATAGTTTCTTCATAAAATGGTGCTACCATGACACGCATACACATATGGTTAGCAGTCCCACATGTAACCCCAAAACCCCAGGTCTCCTTGTGAGCACGAATACCCGGACACACACACACACCACAGTGAGAGAGACATTTTAATGGTCAAGAACAAAAATAACAAATCAAAAACAATACAAAGAGTTGGTAAAGATGTATGGCAACTGGAGCTCTCATTCCCTTCTGGTGGGTGTAGCCTCTGTAAAATGTCACTCCTACATAATTACCAAGAGGCATAAAGGAGTATGTCCACAATGACACGTGGTCCACAGAAGCTTCATTAATAGAAAATAATAGTGATGCTCCCCAACGGGCACATGCACAAGCAAATTGTGGTAACACATGTACCCTAGCACAGTACTCAGCATTAGCAAGGACGGAACCTGAACTACAACAGTAATGAAACTCAAGTCCCTGTGCTGAGGTAGAGAAGCCGGCCAGGCTCCAAGCCCATATACTGTATGACTCCAATTATTTAGGACTGCATACAAAGAAAAACTCCTCAGTGACTGAAAAGGAGGCCAGTCATTGCCTGCGGCTGGGAATAGGGCTGCACTGCAAAGATATTCCGGCAACTATAGGCGTGAACGAGATGATCTTAATCTCAAGGTAGTAATTGTATGTGTATACATTTGTGAAAAACTGCCTGAGGTGTTAACTAAGTCCACATGGAAACACAATAGCCTGTGTGATTCAAGAATTGAAATATAATCCAAATGAAAAGGAATAGTATCAAAGTTTAAACTGTGAACATCTGCTTAGCTGACAGCTATGGATGACAGTGGAAGCTCACAATCCATATGCAGGGTACACACATAGATTAAGCCTCCAGTGAATCCCTGACTACAGTAAAGGAAGTCTTGGTTATCAGGCAAACACATATACATTACATTAAAATGTAATTATTTCATTTGATCCCTTTAAATTTTTTATCAGTTAAAAAGAAAGTGAAGGGGAACTGTGTGTGGTTTAGGCCTCTGATGCTTCATTCCTCTCTTAACAAGACCAGGGGTGTGAACAGCTTTGCTATGAGGCAGTGTGCACTGGAAAGTGGGTTAAGACAGATATAGCCAGGTTAAAATTTAACCCTATCATCTGATCTCCCTTTTGACCCTTTAAAAGTTGTTTTAGTTTTCAACATTTTCTGCTATCTTTTTTACTGAAGTTTTACTTGATTTTGTTACTGTTAGCTTTTTGATATATGAATCTTTAAAGACTAAGGTTTAATGGTTCCTGGGGGGCAGGGAGGGGTGGGGTTTGGGAGGAAATGGGAAACTAATCACAAGAAAGAAAAAAAGTTCTACAATTGATTGTAGTAATTCTACCTCTCTTTCTGACATGACCTAACAGCTGAGTTGTATGATATGTGGACTTTGTTCCAATCAAACTGTTTAAAAAAAATTGTCTAAAAGTGCATTTAAAACTGTGGTTGAGAGGGGTTAGTGAGCACTAGAAGTAATGGTGATATGTATACATCTCTTTTTAAAAGCAACTTAACCATGGAAGTATGTGGCATATGGATATCAAGGAAACTACTAAAAAACAAACAAAAACGAAACTAAACTTGACCAATGGTTAACATGGATAAAGGAGAAAGAGTCGCTGTTTAGGGGCATTGAGTTTATGGTAGTGGTAAAGGAATACTTTGGAAAAGGGTATTGGGCTGAGCCCCGGTGGCGTAGTGGTTGTGCACAGAACGGTGGCCCACTGGGTTGGAGGTTCAAACCCAGCAGCAAGGCTGGGCCTCCTACTCCCACCACCAGGAGGCAGTGGTGCTCCCAAAACAAAACAAAAAACACAAAAAAGAAAAGAAAAGGCTATCAATAGTGGTTATACAAATCAAAGAGTATAATTAATGGCACTGAATTACACCTGTAGAAGTTGTGGACTTGGGAAATAATTTTGTTGTGCAGATTTCTGCCCACAATTAGAGAAACAATTTACATGAACAGTTAGATATAGGGAAGAAGAAAGTGTTCTAGATTTGAATATAGTGATAATTACATAACTCTTGTCTATGCGTGCTCGCTTCGGCAGCACATATACTCTTGCCTATGATTGAATTACTGAACTGTACATGTGGATGAAGTGCTGGTGAAACTGTTCGGGAAAAAAAGAATGAAACAGATTAAGTCCAAGTGTTGTTAGCTGTTGTCGTTTTTGTGACTACTCATTGTGACACTGTGCGCAGAGCAGCATTTGGCTCCGCGCGGTGGGTGTTCAAGTGGTGAGCCTGGAGAAGAGATTGACAGCCCCAAGCTGTGAAGCAGCTCTCCGTGGATTCTAATCCCATGTGTGGGCTCTTGGTTGAGTGGTCAACCTTCATGTTACCCAGAAACTCTCACATGAAAAATTGGTGTCCAGGTTGTGAAACAGACACTAAAACTCTCTCTCTCTCTCTCACACACACACACACACACACACACACAAATATAAATGGCAGAGACAATTTCCAATCTTTTTGAAGACAATTAAAAATGCTATTTTAAAACAAAATTATTGAACGATTATGCATAAAATCGTCATGCTAAAAGTCTCTTAAATTAAATTTAACAGATGTACACCGGGACAATGAAAATTATCTATACTTCCAGTCTCCTCCAAGTTTGAAATTAATGCCATGTAAAACAGGAACAAACAAAATACTTCAAAAGTTTAAAAGTTGAACAAGGGTTTGGAATAAGGTTTCTCAAATTTATCGATACACTGGACTCACTTGGGCATCTTGTTAAAAATGTAAAATTAGATCCATAGGTCTGAGGGTCTGTATTTAAGTAAGACATAAATATAAAATATAATACTTTGATTAAAGAAAACCCAGACAGCATCTCAGCACCTGGGAATAAACGATGAGCTGTTGGACTTGACAACAAAAGCATGATCCTAATAGAAAAAGTACTATGGTGGGCATAATCTAATTTAAAATTTTTGATCTGTTGTTGTTCCTGTTAATAGGAATGAAAGGGTAAGTTACAGAGTATGGAGAAGTATCAGCAAACCATAACAGGAAATAAGTATCTAAAATGTGTCAACAATTCTTAAGCCCAACAGTAAAAAGGCCGAAATGTCCTAATAGTGTGTTCACAAAACCCATGAGGAAATATTTCATCAAAGTATATAAACAAATGACAAATGAACCCACCAATATTAGTCATCAGGTAAATGCTAGTTTAAACTATAATAAAGTATCACTGCTTGACTCTCAAAATAGCCAACATCTAAAAGTCTAATAAAATAGCGTGGAGTGGATTAAGAATTAGTAAGTTATTGCTACTGGGAATGCACAATGGGCAGCGACTCTGTAAAAGGGGAGTTCGTGTTAAATGCCATCAAGTCAGTTGTGAGCCAGAGAGCCCGTGCACTGCAGAACAAGACATTGCTCCATCCCCACAACTGTTCCTATGCCTGAGCCCACTGCTGCCCCCACTGGCTCAACCCATTTCACGGACAGGCTTCCTTTTGTGTGTGCTGCACCTCCACCATACCAAGCATGATGTCCTTCTCCAAGGGACTGGGCTTTCTTGACATGGCCAAAGTATGTAAGACGAAGCCTGGTCATCCTTGGCTCCAAGGAGCACACTGGCTGTGCTTCTTCCAAGACAGCTCTGTTTTGTCCTTTTAGCACTTTGGTGCTTTCAATATTCACCAGCACGATTCAAATGCAGATTCAGCTCTGAACTTCTTTATTCAATGTCCAACTTTCACATGCATAAGAGACAACTGAAAATAACACCGTTTGGACCAGGTGCAGTTTAGTCTTCAAAGTAACATCCCTGCTCTTCCTAATACTCTAGAGTTCTTGTGCCACAGATTTACCTAATGCAATTGCCTTTTGATCTCCAGATGGCTTTTATTATGGATCCAAGCGAGAGGAAATCCGTGACAATTCCAATCGTTTCTCCATTTTTCATGCTACCTGGTGTTGAGTTGTGAGGATTTTGGTCTTTCCATTGAGTCGACATTCATGCTGAAGGCTGCACTCATTAATCTTCATCAGCAAGGGCTCTCAGTCCTCCTCCTTTCACCCAGCAAGGTTGTGTTAGCCACCGATTCCAGGTTAATAAGCCTTCTTTCAATCCAGATCCACATTCTCCTGCATATAATCTGGCGTCTCTGATTTGCACAGTATACAAAGTGAATAACTACAGTAAGAAGATACAGGTCTGACACACATCTCTCCTGATCTTAAAATCATGTAGTATTTCCTTCTCTGTTCACATAACTGCCGATTGATACATGTATAAATTCCACATGAGCACAAGGAAGTGTTCGAGCATTCCCATTCTTTTCAAGGTTATCCACAGTTTGTTATACTGCAAAGTTGAATGTTCTGGCAGTCAATGAAACACAAGTAAACACAAGTAAATCTTTTCGGTATGCTCTCCTGTAAGCCAAGATCTGGCTGATAACAACAGTATTTCTTTGTCTTAATCCGCTTCTGAATCTGGCCTGAACCTCTGATAGCTCCCTGTCATTGTACTCCTGCAACTGTTGTTCGATGATCTTCTGAAAAATTTTACTTGTATGTAGTCTCAGCGATATCGTTCCACAGCTTGAGCATCTGTTGGGTCCTTTCTTTGGAATAAGTACAAATAATGGATATTCTTTGTTCACAATACATGAAGAAATATTATCATCAAAGTGGATACACAGATGACAAATCAACCCACAAACAATACTCCATACCGTTAGCCATCACTGTTCAGCTACCAAATTGGCTAACATTAAAAAAAAAAAAAGGTTAATAAAAAATAGTGATGCAGAAATTGAGAATCATTCATCCATTTCTGGTGAAAATGTACAATGAATGGTACAGCCACTCTTGAAAAGGATGTATCATATACACTCGAGTATAAGCAGATCTGAATAATAGCCGAGGCACAAAAAGGGCATAAAAAATGTGCTGAAAAAAACTTGGCTAATACATGAGTATAGTAGTAGTTACTTACAAAATGATGTGTTCACCATATCATCCAACAATTACACACTGGGAATTTTTCTTAGATAAATGAAGCTTATATTCACACAGAAACCTTTACAGGATGTTTATAGCAAGTTTATTCATAAATGCCTCCAAACTATTAACAACCCATGCCCTTGGGTGAATGGTTAACTGACGACACAGAAAGATACATGTCATATGGGTTCTTTTATCTAACATTCCTGAAATGACATCATAGAAATGGAGAACAGATTGCGGGTTGTCAGACATTTAAGGGCCCGGTAGGGGGCGGGGGGTGGGGGGGCAGGAGAGAAGTGGACGTGGGTATCAAAGGACAAGAAGGCGCTTCTGGTAAAGCCAGTATGTGCTGTGCCTGGACTATCAATGCCAAAATCTTGGTTGTTACATTGTGTTAACTTTACAAGATGATGCCCTTGAGGGAAACTATGTGAAGTGTGCAAAAGATCTTTCTGGGTTAATTCTTATAGGTGTGTGACTCTACACTTAATTAAAAAAAAAAATCTCGAGGACATTTTATATATTGGGCAGAAACTATGTCTGCCGCCGTCGGACAAAATGCCATGAATTCATTAAAGTGCATGTACTCTCTGAGGAGCACTGGTGGTGGTTTTAAAGCAAGTTACACTCTACTTCTGTAAAGGGTTAAAGACCTATAGCAGTAGGTCGACTGCGTCCTCTGGAGTCACTATGAGTGAGCAGTCTCTCCAGGGCAATGAGTTTGGATGTACACTCTATGGGCATGGCATTTACCAGACTGAAGACCAAACCTGATAGACACAACTAGAATTGCAGCATCCTTTTGTAGGTTGTAGTGGTTAAAGGCCTTATTTTTTAATAAGAAAAACAAGCACTTCTGTACTTCAGACACTAAGGTTCAACAATCACCACAGGACACATCATTAACTACGCAGCGCATGGCACTCATACTGTAGACGGTGAAACACATGGGCATGGGCGTGTGCTGGTTTTCTCCTGGAAAGGAAGGCAGGGAACAAGATGCCCAAACCTCATGAATCCAGATGGTTCCTTCTCAGGCCTAACCTTATCCAGCTCCCAGATGTGAGTCCGGGGAGCACATGGGCTCCTAGCAAACAGTTCTTTTTCCTAGTTCGCTGAGGTTGTTTTTAAAGTGTCTCCTAGGCTTCAAGTCGTCTTGTCTATTGAGTAGAACAATTAACAAAAATCCATGCCTTCGTGAAGTTCATTTTATAGTGAGAGGAGATAGTGCTTTAACAGCTCAACATCATAGCAGGTAGTGGATTGTGTTAAGGAGGACAAGGCATGGGGGATACGGGACAAAGTCAGGGCAAAGGCCGCACCAAGAAACAGGTGAGTGAGAGTGGCTGCAGGTAACAGCTCACCAACACCAACACCAACCCCCACCCCCCGCCCAGCAGAAAAGTAAACTGTCAAAATGCTAAGGAAATTCTCAAAATCCCACCAGTGATGTGACCGTAGGCATTACCTTCCCTAACATCTCTGAGGTAGCACCGTGACTAGGATGACTACTTTAGTAATCATGTGAAGTTACAAGAGTGAAGAGGTTTCCCCTTTCCCAAGGAGATCTCTGGGCTGCAAAGGCGCTGGTCCACAGGGCCTCCTGAGCTGTGAAACCAGATGTGGCCATTTGCTTTCTCCAGTGAATGTCTTTGCTCAAAGCCTCAGAGGTGGAAGCATGGGTTAGGCTGTCAGGATGGAACGGGGAATCTCAATAGCATACATCCTTTCATTTTTCTGGGCTGCGGCTGGACAGCCTGTGTGACCAGGCGACCAAGTGGAAGCTGGGCCAGGGTCCTGGGAAAGATGCTCTGTAGGGAGGTGTCAGGGCTTAGGGAGAGACAAACATGGGGTTTTCAGGGGCTCTTGCAGAATGTGCTCACCTGAGGCATCTGGAAGCTGGTCACTTGCTGTATGTCACTCAGATTCTCTTCTTGAAGGGAAAGCTCTTGGGAAGCTGAAAGAGATGGGAAGAGGGTGTTCCAACGTGGTAGGTCTTGCCTTGGTGCCTCTCTACCTCCGTAGAGTCCGCGGCATGACAGTTTTGTTGGGTGGGTGAAGGTAATCACAAGAAAGGAGCCAACAGCCAGCCATTTCTCGGAACAACTCACAAAACCCTAGGTCTTTTCTCACCTGTGAAATGAAGAGTCTGAGATTATGCAAGTGAAAAGCATTTCACAACCACAAGATTTACTGGCCTTTCAGAGAGAGCAGCGTAAGCTTTTACACTGAGAGAATGAGCTACTGAATTGTCACTGCTGTCCGTTGTTATCCATGGTGAGACCCCTGTGTGAAGGGTCAAACTGTGCCACAGTGTTTTTACGGACATGAGCCTTCTGACGCAGATGAAGGTTTGTCTTCTGAAGTCCCTCTGGGTTGGTGCTAACTGCCAGCTCGGAGTCAAGCATTGAACGGGCTGGACCATGCAATGATGCTTGCAAAGAGAATGCCCAGGTCAAATTGGCTTTGCCCCTAATTAGCTATGTGACTATTGTACAGGTCCAGGGAACTATTGTATCATCTGCAATGTGACGGTTATAGATTTCAAAACTATGGCTTTGAGGTCATAGAGGGTTGCTGTCAGAGGGTTAGTGTGAAATGTTGTCAGTGGCATATGAGTTTCTACTTCACAAAACTCCACCGAAGGCAGATATCTATAGAAAATACTCTAAAATTGATGGTAATAATTATATAAGTCTAAGGAGGACTGGATTACTGTAGGATTTGTGAATTACATGCCAATGAAACTGTTAAAAAAAAAAGAGAAACAAATAGGGAAAAAAGAGGGAGGAAAAAAGACTGATATTATTAGGGCTTCTGGAAAATCATTTGGTCCAGCCCCCTAAGTCCCAACACACAAAACTTGACCGAGTCTGGCTATGGGACCATCTCACCCACTTTTATTTTTAGCTCCCAAGCAGTCTCCTCTAGGGGCATGCAGAGCCTCTGCCATGTTCTACTCTGATCTCTCTCCTGTTCGGCAATGGTGGCTTTCTTGGACAGGAACTAAGCCACAGGCTTACATATATCCATGTAAGAATTAGCCTTGCCTTTCAAAAGGTACTTCTTTCAAAGATTACAAGTTGGAAAGCTGCACTCTGATTTCTCTGCTTGGAGCAAATTCCAAGGTCAGGTGACATACTGGTGTCCAAACCGAGATGTCAGTATCCCTGACCTTTCTGTAGCAGGAGCAAAGCTCTTAGGAAGCAACAGGTGCTAGTGTAGCTATTTGGAGCATGAGGCTGGACCCAGTAGCTGGCCCAGCTGGCGGTGCAGTGCCTCTTAGGGCAATGAGAGGTGGTCTCTTCCTTCTGCTGCTGAAAGTTCAGGCTGGGGAGAGGGGCTTTCATTATGCTGTCTGATTACCTCACCACCTTTTAGAAGCTGGGCTATAGTGTCCTGTTATCGAACACTTGGCAGATCGCTTTGGCAAGCTTTCAGGCCATAAATGAAATCATTTAAGAATGTTGTTGATTTGTTAGTTTGGGGAGGGGGCAGATGTTCCAGATTAGAAATTCTACTGCTTTTATGTGGCTCATTCTAATAGCAGCCATCCTAATGGCATTAGACTTTTTTTATATCTGACTCCTGTCATACCTACTTTGTCCATTTACTAGTGCTCAAAGGAAATGGAAAACCTTAAGCTTCTTTCTCTAAAGTCTACTTGTGGTGGCTGATTTTATAGCAGCACAAGGGAGCTACAGAGATAGGCTTTCCCTAGCACTTCCCTGACCTCACTGCAAGCTCCCTTACAGCCTGCCCTTCCACTATTGAACCACTCAATCCCTGCCGATGGTTTGCCTACTTTTTTTTAAAAAAAATAATTTTATTGGGGGCTCATACAACTCATCACAATCTGCTTTGCCTACTTGCATGACATATATCCTTTATGCATACCATGGTTTTTAAACAAGTAGTTGAAGGATTGACTTAATTTGGACAGACGTAAGAATTGTTTCATATACAGAGAAATGACCAGTATTTTCTTTGTAAAAATTTAATATATTTCCTCCCATCTAGAACTACAGGGCAATATGGAAGTTCATTCAGATCATGCTGATGTCACAGCCTTTCTGTGACCTGCAGGTACCCACCTCCTCATGAAAACTGCATCAACTAAACAATTTGTACTGAAGGGAAAGTGTTGTTGTGTAAGATTCATTGAGTTTATGTCAATGGTAAAATAATTCAGAAAAGGACATCGTTAACAGTTGTACAACGTGAAGAGTATAATCAGTGACACTGAATTATACAATTAGAAGTTGTGGAAAAGGAGAAGGTTCCTGTGTGTATATTTTTGCTACAATTAGAAAAAATATATACATGGATAACAGTGACTAGAAGTCAGAAAGTGTCCTAGGATGAAATAGGGAGGTTGTACAACTCTTCTTATGACTGAATTATTGAATGATATGACATGTGGTAACATGCTAATAACACTGTTAAAAAGTATGTACTGGAGGGAAAAAAGCATTTATAACTCTGTGCTATACCTTAAACATATTTCAGCTCATGTCAGTCTCAAAACACCAATGTGGATGCCAAGGGGCTGAGATTTAAAGAGTTTTGAAATAAGCTCAGGGTTGTAGAAGATGCAAAAAACCCAGCAAACAAAACTCAGTGCCATCAAGTCGGTGCCAACCCACAGCAACCGTAAAGGACAGGACAGAACTGCCCTTGTGTTTGCAGAAAGCCCGGTCTTTCTCCTGTGGGATGGCTGGTGGTTTCGAACTGTGAACCTTGCGGATCGCAGCCCAACACAAAACCGTCACATCACCATGGTTCTTCAGAAGATTCCAAGTCAAGGCTCTCTGGTGCTTAAACGCCTGCTGCTTGTTGCCACCAGTGCAGTTTGTCTCAATCTTCAAATCTCAAACCCTTTCCCTGGGAAAGACCACCTCTTGGAAGCATTTTGTGTGTTGTTTGCTTCCTTACTAGCTGACAATAATGTGGGCAGGGCTTGCAGCACTGGGGAACTGAGGTTCCAAGAGACAAGTAGGCATGTTCATGGCCAATAACACACACCCTCAGTCGTCCTTATTTATAGAGAGAACTCCCTCGAGGACCTAGCGTTATCAAGACATCAAAGAATCTGATTTCATTGCTCTATGCGAAGAACAGATTTTGATCATGGTGATCACAGTTCAAATACCTGAGGGACTTCAGAAGACTAAGGTTCCAAACTGTTGCCTCCATGACATTGTCCAGAACACTGCTGCTCCCGCAAAGGCTCCATTGAGAGCACCGGGTGTTCCCCTAACCTAGCGTTATCAAGACATCAAAGAATCTGATTTCTTTGCTCTATGCGAAGAACAGATTTTCATCATGGTGATCATGGTTCAAATACCTGAGGGACTTCAGAAGACTAAGGATCCAAACTGTTGCCTCCATGACATCGTCCAGAACACTGCTGCTTCCCCAAAGGCTCCATTGAGAGCACTGGGTGCTCCCCTAGCCCACAGCTCACGACACTCCCATGGACTGTGTACCTGGGTCCCCGCTGAGCTGCCCTGGCGATTGGCTTGGGAGCCCGGCATTTTCCGCCAAGGCCATGGGATGGGCCTCCTGACTCTTCGCAAGGTCATCTTGGGGCTCTGTGGGTAGTGGATCCTGCTCTTGATCTGCATGGCCATCCCCATCATCGATCACCACAGGGTCTTCACAATGCTTGAGCTACGATCCCAGAAAAGAGTTTTCAGGTGGAGTGGGTCATGGGGAGGGTTGGACTATAAGGCATGCCCCCTCCCCCACCCCTCATCTGGGTTTGTTGACTCTGACCCATAGCTGATGGCCAGAGCATATGGAAAGGGCTATAAAAGGAGGTGATATAATCAGGAACTACATTAAAGGTGTTTGGGAGAAGAAACCTGCCTTCTTGAGAGGGCAATATCTCATCTGGACCTAATGTAGGTACACAGTGGTTTCAGACAAAATTCCACAGTGTGGGTAGGGAATACTGCCCAGTCTAAACAAGCCCCTCCACTCACCCACTGCCAGGGTCTCCCAGGCTCCCGCTCCAGTGTCTCCACTGCGGCCACAGCCTGCTCGCCATTCTCGGGCTCCTGGGCCCTCACCCAGCTCTGGATCTCCCGGGGCAGGATGGCCAGAAACTGCTCCAGCACCAGAAGTTCCAGGATCTGCTCCTTGGTGTGCCTCTCAGGTCGCAGCCAGCCTCGGCACAGGTCCCAGAGGCGGTGTAGGGCCTCACGAGGCCCCGCCGCCTCCTGGTAGCGGAATCGGCGGAAAAGACGACGGGAGGACTCTGGACTGGGGAGCTCTCCTTGGGGGCTAGGTTTTTCTCCAGGTGGGCTCCTCATTTTCCTGGGCTCCTCACTTTCCTTCGGAGCCAAGACTCGGGGGCACAGGGCTGTGGGCATGATGGGATTTGATGGGGGTCAGCAGCAGAAGACGACCCTATTTCCAAACAGAAATTGCTGGCTTCAATGTTCTGATCCTCTGCATTCGTTTTGGGGGGATACTGGCGGGAAAACTGATAAGAGCTCATAGAGATTAGCCCTTTGGAGAAACCCTTTTGCGTGAATGCTCCTTATGCACAAAGACAGAATCCCCTCCTCCAAGACCCAACCCAGTGTCACTGTGTAGGTGTTGTGTAGCGCAATGCGGCAAGGAGCCTGGCCTTCCAAGCACCCCCAAGGACTGACAGGGCTGCATGCAGGAGAGGGGTGTTAACAAAGGCTTTCTGGTACCTTCAATGGTCAGGTCCTCTTGTAGAGGACCCCAGATAGATGTGTCTGAGCAGGATGATATCTTGAGGCTTTGGGGCAGAAGTCACTGTTCTTGGCCTGAAGACCTTTACAAATTGAGCTGAAAAGACATAGGCAGATGTACCAGAGAAGAGCCTTGAGAGCACGTCAAGGTTCAGAGTCCACCCTGCTGAATGAGGAGGACCAGGCAGCCATGCTCAAGGCTGAGCTGCACCCATCGGAGCGCGCATCACTGGCACACGGCCAAACAAACAGACAGCCAAGAAGATGCCCACATAAGAGAGTTAAGATTGCACTTACCCGAGAGAAATGCCATTGTCGGACCATTGCCCAACTCATTTGAATGTCCCACATTTGTCATTCAACTTTGCCACCACATCTTTCTCTTCGCTCATCGTCACCCAACCACGCTCAAGGCAAGTGCAAAATCTTCAAAGCACTTTGAGAGATGGGAGAGAGCTACTCTCTCCACACCCCAAATCCTGCCTCCCAACCTATCATGGCCCACACCCACACCTCCCAAACCTCCTACAACAGAGGGGAAGGTGTTGTGAAGGTTGACTCAGTGAATCCACACAAGATAATCAGAGGCCCAAACTGTAGGTACAAGGTATCTGAGGAACATGCTATGTGGGCTAAAGAGAAGGTCCACAGAGTCAGTGGGCAACCACACACGGGGAGTGGGCTTTACGGGGTGGTACATAAGACGGAGAACCAAGGACAAATGGGAACTGCTCCCCTCCCGTGCCCTCCCCAGTCATCTCTCTTCTATGTACACACCTGTGTGAAGCCCCTGGCCTCCAGCCTCTCACACTGCCTCCCTTCCAAGTCTCATGGTGGGGACGAGACACACTTCACCGCCTTTTACAGGAAGGCAAGTCGGGGCAAAAGAGTGACAAAACAAATGAGTGGCAGTTAGAAATGCCTAGTCTCTGGACCCTCTCGCTTTCCAACCAAAAATCAAAAAATGCAGTGTGTGTGAAAGGCTTAAGGGGCCTGCAGCCAGGCAATCACAGCTCGCCCTAGAGCTACAGTTCCTCACGGGTCTGGTCCCCACCTGGTTCTCCACCTGGGCTCAGCAGCAGCCCCTCTCCCCCAAACCTCTCCTGGCTACCCAGGGGTCCCAAGGCCCTCCCACCAGCACTCCCGTCCTTGCTGTGCGCCTGCCCATTCGGTGCTCTGTGGACCTGCTCTGGAACTGGACAGCTCGGTCCTTTTTGTCACCCCGCGTCTGGCGGGGGGAGGACTCCAAGAACTAAGGTTAATGGGGGAGGGGTCCCGGACGGGGCGTGTTTAAATGCGCTCTCGGAGGAGGGACGGAGCTGCATTAGCAGAAAGGAAAGGGGAGTGCATTTTAGGCCGGAGAAAGCAGGGCTTTTCCTACCATCCCCTCCCTCCCACCCACGCTCTGACACACACTCACACACTCACACACACACACACACACACACACACACACACGCACACCCCGAAGGGAAAGCGGATTCACCTCGCAGCCCGGGACTCCTTCTCCGCGGCCAAGTCGGCTCCCTCCGGCGGCGGTGCAAGTCCGCGGCGGCAGCTCCTCATCCTTCCAGCCCGATCGCCCTCCCAGGTGTCCTCCTTCAGGCGGATTGGCGGCGGGGGCCCGCGCAGCGCCAAGTCGCTCTCATGCTGCCCCAGAGAGCCGCCGCTCCGCCTGGGAGGCAAAGGGCGAGAGGAAGTGGCGGCGCCCGACCCACAAGATCGCGCCGCTTTCGGGGGCGGCCCGCGGACCCCGGGACCCGGCGCGGCGCGGCGGGGGGCGGCTCTGGCGGAGGCCCGGGCGCGCAGGAAGGGGGCGCGCCGGGCCCGGCGCCGGCGCGGGGACTCGCGGGAAGTGGCGGGGCCCGCGCGGACGCACTCACCGCGGCGCGTCCCCGTGCCAGCGTCGCGCAGGCCTGGCGGTCGCCGGAGCTCGCAGGACGCGGAGGAAAGGAAAGGCCAGAGCCCTCCGGCTCCCTCCCCTGGGACACTTCCTGCACCGCTCTAGGACCGGGGAGGTCTTCGCATCTCAGTGGTTCGTTCCCCCGCCCCCCGGCCGAGGTGTGCGCGGGGGGTGACATCCGACACCCCCGGCCCGGGCCCGCCGTCCGCGCGCCCCGCCCCGCCCCGCGCGCGCCGCTAGCCTCCGCGCCCGGGCCGGGGGCTTTGTCCGCTCGGCCGCCGCCGGGCTTCGGGGCCTCCGCGGCGGCCGGGCCGCGGGGAGGGGGGGGTGGTCCGCGCGCTAATGGGGGGCGGCGGAGGCCGAGGACGCTGGAGGCGCCGTGGAGGGCTGCGCGCGGCAGCCGGAGCTGAGCCGGGTGCCCCGGGCCGGCGGTCCGGAGGCTTTTTCCCGCGGGAAGGCTCCCGTCCGCGAACCGCTCTCGGAGCTTCTCTCTCCCCTCCGCACCCTGCCCGGCTTCCCCGGGACTCGGGCGTGTCGACGTCCGGGAGGGCCGATCTGGGAGCGGGGGTTGGATGCTGGAATTGGTGCGAGAACGGGGGAAGGAGGTGCCTTCTGGGCTTGGCGGCTGCGTACCTTTTTGTGAACCCCCCCTCTGGGATCTAGGAGCGCCGCTCTCGACCCACATCCTGTAAGCCTCACCCTCCACCCCGTCAAAATCCCTCCCGAAAGCCCCATCGACCGCGGCCGGAACGGGGAGTCGAGGGGCGCAGAGCCTGTCCCCATCCCCCACATGCTTCCCTGGTGCCGAACGTTTCCGCCCGTGTCTTTCTTGAGATGTACAAGCTGCTAAGGTTTTATGCTTCAGGGGGTTTACCGTTGAAGGAAGGCCGTGCAAACAGGGCCCTCTGGGACAACAGGGAACCCTTGCGGAGGAGCTGCTGTGACGCCTGGCCCACGATGGTCACTCCTTAAGCAATGCAGGGGATGGGTATTTAAACGGTAAGAAACGGCGCATCTCTGCGGCCAGACGGGTCGGTGGATGAGCTGAAGGTGCTGGATGTAACTCGAAAGGCTCAGAGGAGGCTTCCTCGGGTCCTCGCTGAAGTGTGGAAGAGCTTATGTCCCAGGCCCTTGCGCAGATCAGATTCGCAGGATCCACAGGAGTACTCCTGGAACTTAAGTTATCGCTTCTACACCTGCCCCACGCTCAAGTTGAACTCCCATAAAAGAGCTAGCAGAGAAGAGTCTGTATCTGCCAGAGAGAGAAGGGGCTGAGGTGAGTTCTGGTTTCCTTCAGACCTGCTTTCAAAGTCCAACAGATCAAAATTCTCACATCAGACATGGCCCTGGCTAAGTAGGCAGAGAGAACACAACTTGGATGGAGGCACCGGATCCTTTATGGTTGTTCAAGAGTCCTTAATCCTGAGCACCTCTTGTTTCTCTCTCTCAGTGACAGGAATTCTGTTAGTAGATCTCTTGTTTGTGCGGGAGATGTACCAACATAGGAATGAAGCCCTTGTGGTGAAGAGTGATGCCATGAAAGAGGATGCAAAAGCCTGCAAGAGAGGTTATGTGAAGGTTGCAGCCCCCCTCCCCTCTTTCTGCTTTAATTGGACTTTGCTTTTAAACCTCCCTGCCTCAGAAGATTTGGTGGTGGCTGGGTTCAAAAACTTAGTGGGTTGAACCTATCAGCTGCTTTAAGGAAGACTTACAGCCTGGGAAACTTTACAGGCCAGGCCAGCGCCATCCTATAGGATCGAAATGAGAAATCAGTGGGTTTGGCAGTTAGGCCCGAGGCCTGGATAGGAACCAAAGAGCCCCATGTGGTTGCCATAAACTGAGGCTGGGCTTAGCTGCTTTAGCAAATGTCTCATCTGGCTTTCTAGAGGTTCAAACAAAAGGAACTGTCCGGGCAGCCTTTGTTGTGACTCCTAACCTATTATCTTTCTGGGAACCAGCTCTGGGGTGTTTGGGGATCTGGCACACATAAGCTCTGCCCGTTGGAGCCCTAAAGCAGACAAAATACAGACCCAGAGAATGCTGGTGTACAACACTGGCTCATTGTCTGCTTCCCAGCTTAGTTGTTCCTTTCGCTGTGTCCATCCTTTGTAGTTTAGAATCTGCCCTTTGCGTTTCTTCCGCATTTATCTCAACACACTGATTTAGAGTCTGAATTCTAGAATCAGGTCACCTGGATTCAAATTTTGTCCTGCCACTTCTTACCCAAGTGACCTCTGGCCTAATTACTCTTTCTGCACTTTCCATTTCCTCATCTGGAATACAGGGATAATGATATCTACCTCACTGGATAGGTGTGAGGGAGCATTCAGTGAATCAGCAAAGATGCGTTAAACATCAACTGAATAAAAACTTGTGAGTTTTGTTTTTATCTTAATTCTTTAAATGTTTCTAGTGGTAGGTACTTGGTGCGTGGGGTACTTCCACAAACACAACTGTCTGGCATGGAAAGTGGAAGGGTCAATATTGAAAAATTGATCATGGGATCTGTGATATTTGATTCCCGACGGGAGTCCTGGAGAGGGGTTGGTGGTAGACAGTGTTAAAGTGGTCACAGCAGGTTTCTTGGGAAAGTGGCATTTGAGATGGGGCAGTTAAATAGATCAATAGCTGGGACAAGTGTCCCAGATGGAAGCCACAGTGACATCAAAGGTGCTCAGTTGAGTAATTTATGATGGACGGTGGTGAAGGTGAAAGGACTTCACAGAGCTTGGGGTGAGGACACTGGAAACCCTGGGGAGGTCTTCATGTGTTCAGAAAACTTCAAGCTCACTGCCATCGAGTTGATTCTGACAGCTCTAGGACAGGTAGAAGTGTCCCTGTGGGTTTCTAAGTGGAGACTGCTTTATCTTTCTCCCTTTGTGCTCGAGAGAGTTCAGTCACAGGTAAAGCGCCTCTGAGAGCCGTCCCTCCTCACATTCAAGGTGTATGTTTTTGTTCGGCTTTTATCATGCCGATGATGCATATTTTTTATAAAACCCTATTGTGAGCCAACAATGGTGTGAAAAGCAAGAAAAGTTCTGGTTTCAAGATTGGGAAGGGCAATTGGTAATTAACAAGTAATTATAAATCATAATACCACTATGGGTGTGTTAGACCCGGTTGACTACAGAAACAAATCTAGAGACACTCAGGTGTATGGAAGAGAGAACTTTATATCTCAAAGTAATTATGCATCAATAAAAGAGTCCAGTCTACATGGAAGAAGCACACCAGCCAGTGTGGCCACGAGGTATTGAAAGGATCAGGTCTCAGGCATCAAATAGGCAAAAACCATATCACTTGTGTGTGCACCTTCCTGAGACGATCACTGAGGAGAGGTGGGGGCATGAGCAAGAGTGGTGAAGATAGCGGATGGTACCCAGCTATTAAAAGATACAGCGTCTGAGGTCTTAAAGGCCTGAGGGTAGGGGCTGAGTCCCGGTGGTGTAGTGGTTGTGTGTGGGACTGTGGCCCACAGGGTTGGCGGTTCATTCCAGCAGCAGCTCTCCAGGAGCAAGGCTGGGCCTCCTACTCCTACCAGGGGCAGTGATGCCCGCCCCCCCCCCCCCACACACACACAAAGCTTGAGGCTAAACAAGCAGTCATATAGCTCAGTAGTAACAAAGCCCACCATAGAAGAAGCATACCAGCTTGTGCGAACATGAGGTATGGAAAGAAGCAGGTATTAGGCACCAAAGAACAAAAATATTATGTGCCCACCCTCCTGACATGATCTCTGAGGACAAAAGGGTGCAGAGGCAGACAGCAGAGCAAGCTGCTGGTACCCAGGTACCAAATGATAAAGTATCTGGGATCTTAAAGGCTTGAAAGTGAATAAGTAGCCATCTAGCACAGAAGCAGCAAGACCCACATGGAGGAAGCACACCAACCTGTGTGATCAGAAGGGGTCATAGGGAGCAGTTATGAAGCATCAAAGAACAAGGTGATCATCACTACAAATGAGGGGAGAGCAGGGTAGTGACCCAAGGCCCACTTGTGGGCAATTGGACCTCCCCTTACAGGGGAGTCTCAGGGGAGAGACAGGCCTGTCAAGGTATGGTGAGGTCACGACGAAGCATACAACTTTCCTCTAGTTCCTAAAGACTTCCTCCCCACAACTATCATAGTTCCAGTCCTACTTTACAAATCCTGCTGGAAGGGAGGAGGCACACTGGTAGAGATGTGAACTAGAAATATGGGAAACCCAGGACACATGAACCCCTTGCAGCCAGTGTTGAGGGGAGTTACCGGATGGGTGGAGGGACGGTGGGGTATAGAGAGGGAGCCAATTACAAGGATCTACACATAACTTCCTATCTGCAGGACAGACATTGGAGGAATGGGTGAGGGGAGACATCGGACAGTGTAATATATAACAAAACAATTTATAAAGGGTTGTTGGGGGAGGGGGGAGTAAGGACAGAGGGGAAAGGATGAGAAGCTGATATCAAGGGCTCCAGTTGAAAAGCAGATATTTGGAGAATGACGATGGCAGCAGGCACAGTATATGTATTTATGTATTGTGAAAAGCGATGTATGAGCCCCCAGTAAAATGATGTGAAACAAAACAGCCCAGATCAAGTCTGTAAGTACGGTATTAGCCCATGCATTCCTCTAGACAGGCTGGTGGATGGAAAGTCATGTGGCACCAATGGTGGTGGAAGCATCTCCAGGGGTCTGCATTTAGTGTGCCTCCATTTTGCCTGTCAACAGGAATGTGAAGCAGAAGGAGACTGTGTCCTGCCTCCAGGGAGGAAGAGAGGCATCAGAAGAAGGCCATGGCCAGGAGGAGGCATCAGGTTGTGATCTGACTGAGACAGGCTATACTCCACTCATTCATTCTTATTTATCAACTTGACATGATATTTGTCTAACTACCACATGGGTTGATATAAGAGGCCTCTGTGTGGGCATAGCCTTCTCTTGAGGCTCCTAGGAACTCCTGTATTCCTCCTTGGAGGCAGAAGACCCTCTCTTGGCTCACTCCCTGTGACATGTCCCTGTGGAGAAGACACATGGAGAGAGGCTTATGGAGCCAGACCTCTGAAATCTGAGAAGCCATGCAGAGTCCCCTGCCGATGCTGAGATGCTTACCACCCCACTGGATCCTCAAGACTTCCCACCCACTGGCCAGTGATATACTTGCATTCAGTGTCATTGCATGTGTTTTGTGAGTCTGAAGAGGACTTTATAGATTGGTATTGGACATATGTGCTTAATCTGGACTGGACTGGGATTTTTTTTGAGGGCCACCAGTGTATTAGCTGTCTCATGGGAGTTACACTGAGCCATTCGTGCTGCTTTATAGATTAATTAACTGTTTATTTCTCATGTTAGATATCTATATAAATACATATATAACTATTAGTGTCCTGGTTTTATGTTTGAGAAGAATGAGAATTTCAGAACACGTCATTGTGCTCAGCAGAACCTGTGCCTGCATCAAGAGATGGCTGTATGAACAACAAAGGATTACAGTATGGTTTTAATTCAAGAAAGGGGTACATCTGGGTTGTCCCCTCTTGCTGAGAAAATACTCAGAGAAACTGAACTCAACAAAGAAGAATGTGGTGTCAAGATTGGAGGAAGGCTTATTAACAAACTGATATGAAAAAAACACAACCCTGCTTGCTGAAAGTGAGAAGAACTCTAAGTGCTTGCTGTTGAAGGTCTAGGGTGTCAGTCTTTGGCATGGATTACAACACAATATAAAGAAAACAGAAATGCTGACAATCGAGGTAGCATCATGATAAATGAAGAAGAGATTGCAGTTTTCAAGAATTTCCTCTTGCTTGAGTCCACAATCAATGGAAACAGCCATCAAGAGATCAAAGGATGCATTGCATGGATAGCGCTGCACCCATCCTCTTCAAAGTGTTGAAAAGCAAGAATGCTCCTTTAAGAACTAAAGGTGCTTCTAGCTCCAGCCATGGTTTTTTTCTCTCACTTGTTTCATTCAACTGACATTGACTAATGAAGAAGAATTGATGAACTTGAATTAGGGTGAAGACTATTGAAAATAGCGACTATGAAAAGAACCAAGCCTATCTTGGAAGTAGCACAACCGTAATGCTTCTTTCGAGACAAGGATGACAAAACTTCATCCCACACTCTTTGATCGTGTCGTTAGGAGAAGGATATTGTGGCTGGCAGAGAGTGGTCAGAAAGGGAGAGGCTTCTGACCAGACAGATGGACAGTGGCTGCAATTATGCCTCACACATAGGAACAGCTGTGAGAATGGTGCAGGCCTAGGCCGTGTCTCATTCTGTAAATACAGTTGTGATGAACTGGAACCAACTCAATGGCACTTAACAGCCACAGACAGCTCTTATGGTGATATGGGCCATGTTTCTAAATTAAGTGTTCGAACGAGCATAGACAAAAGATAAAGGTTTGCAAAGACATGAACCCTTGCGTCCTGGCCCTGAATCAGTATCATCTCGAAGCTTTATAGAAATAAAACTTAAATTTGGTCTGTCCATTACCTATTTGCTTAACTGGAAGCTGAGATAATTGCAAACTCTCAAGGTTGAGAAGTTGTGTTGTAAAACAAAGTAGCAGTGTCTGGCGATAGCAGATGCTTACTAAGTGGCAGCTTTGTTCCAGCACTAGGTATAGTAATGGTGGTTCTTATTGTTCTTCACAGGTTTCCAGGGGTCCTGGACAGCAAGCCATTGAGTTGGGTATCCAGCTCTTCAGCAGAGGCAATGGCCTGCGGAAAGACCTCAGTAAATAGTCGCTGAGTAAAAGAGCTTTTGCCGGCTTGCATTTTCTCCTTCTATAGGCTTCATGTCTATCACTGGGAGACTTTTTTGCACACACACAAACAAACCTCCTCTGGCCTCCCCTCCTTCTTCTTGCTGAAAACTGTTATATTGCCCATTGAAGGGCTCTTGGAGCTGTGCTGCCCCGACTGTGCTCGTCCTAATCATGTACCAAGTGCTGCAATCGAGACATCAAACCAGAGATACCGAACCCTCTGGGACAGCTGAGCTTCTGGGAGCTGTTCTGCACACAGTGGTGTTAACACCTCCCAAGACCCCCAAGGACAAGCCTACCCTGGGACCCATTCCAATGTACTACATCAATCAGATTTGTTGTCCTGATAGAGTAGGGGAAGGTGCCCAAGTTGCTTGGCATGTAGTTTGATAGGGACAAGAAGGGACATATCTTTTGTAAGGATTGAGTGCCTTCTAGGAGATTCTGAGAAGGCTTTAAGAGAAATCTGGTCACTTTTGGATTGACTACTGTTCTAGTACCAGAAGGGCTATTACCTGAAGAAGTGCAGGGTGGTTGCTCAGAGCACTCTTCACTCCAGAAGGGGATTGTTTGGACATTTCCCAGCTGCTCCATGACCTTTTAGACAGTTTCCTGTAAACTTGGCAGCTGCTTTTGCTTCCTGTCCTCCAGTCTGATTCAAAACAGGGCTGTCATTTTTCTTTCATGTATCGATGGCTTTTTACTCTTGTGGATAGGTTTTGATTCCTTCATGAGGTACACACCTGATCATAAAGTTCCTTAACTATGTTAAAAGTAAAATCTAAAATGAAAAAATAAAAAAGTAAAATTTTAGCCTTAAATAAAAAAGAGAAAAATACAAGATTTTATTTTATTTTTTGTGCTTTAATAAACAATTTGGAAACTGGGACAGTTTTCTCCTCCTGCTAGAGGAAATTCCATGGAGAGAATGATGAGTATAAGTTTCCATGGTGATGATGTTCTTTGCAGTTCATTTAGTTAACATTTGCTGTTAACTCTTGAAAATTTGGCCCTTTACTCATTTGTAGTTATGAGACTTCTTGAAATTGAAATTAAGCACGTCATTTTCATTAAATTTTAAGTTAGTGGTTTCGTCATTGACTGCTCAATTCCAGCTGGAAGGAAAAAAATACCTGAGTTTAATTATGATGCAAAGTTAATTAGTCACTTTGAGTGAGGGGTACAAAAACAAACACAATAAGTCAAGGAAGTTCCAGGAAGATCAGATTGGGGTCAGGTATTTTTAGACTTCTGGGTAAGAAAAACTGGCAATAAAATCAAAATATCTATTTTTAATTTAAAAAATTTACACAGATGTTTCCATTCATTTTTCTTTGGGTCTTGATTTTGACCCTCCTTGCTGTCCTTTCTCACTCAAAGTCATAGCCATCTGAGTGCACCACATCCCAGCATTCTAGAATTTTGAAATTGGAACTGAGACTCATAGATTCTCTCCATGACCCACAAAACCTAGCCTTAAATTTCACATAAGTGTCCTCTGGGAAAGCTGAAGTACAGTGTACGCCTGCTGGGTCTCCTCAATCCCAAATGGAGTATGTGGCAGTTGATGAAATAAATGAATGTTTTCTATTTTACACTTCCAATTTGTAAAAATTCCATATTGAATATTAGTGACATACATATGGAAAGATGGCTGAGTTCTGAGGAAAGAGCAATGCGATAGTTAAGATTATGTGTCCTCTTGGCTGTGCCCGACTTCTCCGTGATGTCAATTATGTAATGATGTTATCTGGCAGTGTTCTAAGGGAAAAAGGCAGTGTTCTAAATTCCAATATAATTTACAGACACCCAATATTCAATTATTAAACATGACAGAGACAAGAAAAAGAGACTCATCCAGATGAGGGAGACCATCAGCATGAGGTCCATGTCAGGGTCAGCTGGAGGGCTGGAGGACCGATGCGGTCAGGATGATCTGAATTACCTAACATTACCATTCCTTTGCTCTTCTCAAGGACAACTAGAAACGTGGCTAACCCATCCTAAATTTCCTGATCTTACCCATTCCAGAGGTCATGCCAAAGTAACCTATCAACACTGCCCCATATGATAAGTGTGCAAACCATGCATGATGAGACCAATCATTATGTTGGAATAAGGACCTACTGGGATTTAACAAGTTATGGAACACAAAGGGAGCTGTCACAAAATTATGACTGGTGACAGGTCAATTTAGTACAGTCATAGATTGGACTACAGAATAGAAAAGTTTGGTTCAGGGCTCTCCAACCTCCTTGACTGGGAGATGCCTCATACCTTGTGCTCTAGTACTTCAATTTCTATCAAGGGCACTCCCAAGCAAGTTTTGAGTTCAATTGCCCTTTCCTGGGCTGGCTAGGGAAGTCCCAGCAAACGTTTTACCCAAGGGCAAAGCTTTTTTTCTATTGCAAAGCAATGGTCTGAGAGAATTCAGTGGCGACTGAATCTATGTGGAGACTCAAAATCGCACAAGTCTCTGAAAAACCCAAGTAAACTCGCTGTCATCGAGTTGATTTTTGACTCATCCTCGCCTTATAGAACAGAGTAGAATTGTCCCTTTGGATTTCTAAGATGGTAAATCTTCATACAAGTATATTGATCTTCTTTAGAGTAGCTGGTTGGCTTTTAGACTGACTTTAAAGTTAGCTGGTCATACCCCCCCACCCCCCCACCCCCGTATTAGTTCAGGTAGACTAGAGGAACAAATTCATGGACACTCATGTGTATATAAAAAAGAGCTTTATCTACAAGAGCAGATGAATACTGAGAAAACATCCAATCAGCACAAATACACTGGGCCTTTCCTCCATTCTTTCTTATTTTGATAGAAAACTGATCCTGCTTGTTACCAAATGCCAGATAGGCCATTATTCTACCCCCTAAAGCCTACGTGATTTATTACCGGGGTTTGATGTTTGTAATAGGTAGGTTTGTTGTGTCAACATGGTCAATGAACACACGTGAGATTGACAGGTGGAGATATAAATGGCTCCGCGAGCCTCACCTTTCTCTTTCCTGTATCTTCCGACCAGTGTTCAGCTGGCTGCCTTGCTTGTTCTCTGCTTCCATTTGCAAACTACAACCTGTGGGACACCTAATCCGTGGCCTGTGTCGCTAAAAGTTGACGCTCCTTCAAGCCCTGCTTTGCCACCCTACTGGAATATATATCTCTTGAGCTGAGGACTGTTGGACTCTGTCATCTGGCTGACCATTGGTGACCTGCCGTGCTGTTTGCTGCCTGTGGCTGGATAGCCTGAATTTGCTCTCCAGAGGACTATCCTGCGGCCCTCAAGACTTGAAGGACAGCCAGTGTATTAGCTGTCTCACACAAGTGAGTTGTACTGAGCCATTCGTACTGCTTTATAGGTTAATTGTTTATTTCTTATGTTATACATCTATCTAAGTATATAAATATGTATAATGTTATTAGTGTCCTGATTTTATTTCTCTAGAGAACCCTGTCTAATACGCTGATACAACAACAAAAAAATCATGTTGTCAATAATAGAAATGAATTGAAGGTAATTTATGATTTGCATATTTGACTAGCATTTCAACGTACTGCCATCAAGTCAATTCTGATTCATAATGACCCTGTAAACACAGAGTAATCTGTGGAATTTTGAGGCAGTAAGTCTTGATGGGCGCAGAAAGTCTCATCTTCCTCCCTCAGAGAAGCTGGTGGATTCAAATTGTTGACCTTTTTGTCAGCACCCATGTGGAATCTATGACATCACTGGCTTTCTGAACATGCCAACTGGCCAGTCAAAGGTTCTGAGGGTGAGACTTCCTTTACTGAGTCTTACTGGCTTTGCTTTGGAACACAGAGAGAACAGAATTGATAAACATGTTTTAGGTTAGGGAGATATTTCATATAGCATCATCTTGGATAATAATGTCCAATTTTCTTTAAACAGAAATCCCAATCTGACTTTCAGGATCTATTTCCTGATAGAATTCTTCAAAAGCACCCGGTGTCCAAAACTAAGTGTTCTGACTTATTTTTCTAGGTGATTGTTTAATTGAAAGGCAATCTACCCCCCCCCCCCCAGGAGCCATTTTCTCCCAGACTTAAAAGGACACTCAAGGTCAAGTGGCCTCTATGGGTCTCCAACTCCTTGAATCCAGAAATTTGAATTCCCATGTACAAAATGTTTTCTTTTCTTTCTTTCTTTTTTTCTTTTTTTGGGCATCACTGCCCTCTGGTGGGGGAATAGGAGGCCCAGCCTCTGCTCCTGTGGAGCCGCTGCTGGAATTGAACCCCCATCCCAGTGGGCCGCAGTCCCGTGCACAACCACTACGCCACCAGGGCTCAGCCCTCCAAAATGTTTTCTTAATGCAAATTTTTCCCACCTGATGACCCAAGAAGGGGAGCGGTGGATATTTTTGTGCCAACCTGGAATGGCCTCTCTTTAACCCTGCTTTATTTATTAAACATTAGGCCTAAGAGGTTGGGGCCTTCGTTTGGTCCAAGGCCTGTGTGGCAGTCATGTGCTCGTGTCAATTTCATGATTGGGAATGTAGGGATAGAGTCTAGCCTGTCAATCTGAAGATAGCCAATGAGACCTCTGTGTGGGCATGACTTTCTCTGAGAATTCTGGGAAATCTTGCTATATTTCCCCCACGGAAGTGAGAAACTATTAATTCAGTCACTTAGAGACACTCTACTGGCAAGTCCTATGAACTAGAGGACTCATAGGAGAAGCCACACGGGCTTACCCTGATGAAACCAGATCTCTCAAGCTGGAAAAGCCTCAGAGAGACCTCTGCCAGCACTGAGATGCTTCTACCGACAATGGATACTGTTGATGAATCCTGAGCCCTGGAAATGGGGAGTCATGGGGAGGCTTCTATGCTGCTGAATACACAAGACTCTGCACCCACTGGCCTGTGATTGTCCTGGGGTCATTGCACATGCTTCATGAGTTGGAAGGAGACTTTATAGACTGGTATCGGACATTTGGGCTAACATCGGACTTATGACCTTGAACTGGGATGCTTTCTCAATGTTCCATTCCTCTTGTACCCATATGTGTGTTTCTGAATTTGTTTCTCTAGTCTACCCGGACTAACATAGCCTGTCTGTGTCCTCTTCACTTCCAGTCCTGGTGCCAGGATGGTGACTGAAGGAGACCCAAGTAATTTGCACAGATCAATGTTGCCTGACTGTTTTAGAAAAACAAAAGGCACTTTGATTTCTCAAGGATTCTGAGGGCAATTTAAAACTTTTTAGATAACACACACATACACACCAAGTTCTTTGTTCCTCAGTGAAAAAAAACTTGAAGTGTCAGAAGAACCTTCAGTGATGAAGTGTAGAGGGAACACTTTATTCATAATTTTGAAACTTTATGTCCACTGTTAGATTTCTCTGGTGGGAAATACATCAGTCCTTGGATCCACACAAGAAAGACTTAACACTGAAGCCTGGTTTGTGATCCAAGTTGTTAAAAAAAACATTTTTTTTTTAATAAAGGAGAAAAGCTGTATTAGGCATTATAGTAAATGGAACACAAGTTAGAGAGAGAGAGAGAGAGAGATATGACACAGCTGCTCAGGACTGTGCTGAGCTCTGTGTAAGAGCTACTGGGAGACCATGAGCTTGAGAGAGCTGGCTTTTCAGGGGCCCCACTGGGAGATATGGGCTATGGTACTGGTTGACCCCATTGGTTGAATTAAGCTCACCTGGCCAATCCAGCTGTACCACCCACCTAGGTGCACTAACCCTCAAATCTCTGAGCATGTCCAGTGGGCACCCTG
>PVJH01016939.1:0-49161 GCA_004026705.1 Nesogale talazaci | reverse complement strand
CAGACTTCACACCAACCCTGGGCCCCTTGCTCACCCTTGGTCCCTGGCTCTGAGGCTGGACCCTTCCTGTCTCCTCTGCAGGGTTCCGGATGACCCGAGGCAGGGAGACCGTCAAGACACCTCGCTGGCCTCCGTGTTCCTGTGTGTGTGGTGGTCTCCCAAATCCTCCCAACTTAAAGCCACAGCCCAGCCCCCCCCTCAGTCCCTGCTGCTGCTGCTGGCCGCTTGCTGCCCGGCCTGTAGGGGTTAACGGCCGGCTGCTTGGGATGGCTTCCTGGGGGACTCCCCTCCCTGCTCCCCAGGGCCCGTTTCTCGGAGACACAGCAGTCAGGGTTGTCTCTGAGCAGAGCCAGCTGGCTCGCTCCCCAGGGCCAGCTCCCAAGAAGCAGTGGGAGGTGGGCAGGCAGGTGGCACTGCCTGGTGGCCTCAGAGTGCCTCCATAGCTGCCGCCATGTCTGCTCAGGACACTGTCCCTGTCCAGCTCAGTTTGGCCAACTTCGGTGCACCGGAGATCAGCCACATGGGACACAGAAGCTGGGGTGGTCTCCCAGAGCTGCACACCTTCCCTGCTGCCCCGGACCAGGTCAGTGCCCTCTGCACTGACTGGGCAAGGGACACTTAAACGCTAACCCACCCCTATCGTTGTCTCAGTTTTATGCCCTCCCAGTAGCCCCATACACACCAGACCCAGGCCTGGAGCCCCAGGAACCCTGAAATTCCCTCTGTACCTAGACCCCCATCCCTAGAGCCTAGCAGCTGATATATGCAGACCTCCCCAGGCTGGTCCACTCAGAGCAGCCTTGGTCAATGCCAGGGCCTCACCCTCCAGTGCCAGGCATCCCTGCTCTCACCCCAACCAGCAGTCACCTGACCCCGTAGACCCAGCCCCAGCTGTTCATGCCTCCACAGCATTTGGACCCCAGGCCCCAACAAGGCCCCCAAGTGTGGGTCTGTGAGTCCCGAGAGAGCAGATGCCTGGTCCAGGTCTCCCTGTCTGTGTGGCTGTTCCGACTCTGGCCTCTTCCGAAGGAGCACAGAAGCCTCAAGGCTCCCATCGCCCCACATGCCAGCAAACCACTTCAAAATGAAGTCAAGGCTTAGGTTTTTCTGGCCATCGCCATGGTGGGAACATGGCAGGACAGCCACACAAACCTGGTGCAAACTCGCCCATCTGAAACAGTCGGTGCCACCCTGGGGCAAGGATAGGCGGATCGGCCTCTGTGTCCTGACATTGCAGGACACCTGTGTTCGGTGCCTCCTCTCAGCCTCACACCTGCCTCCCTGACCACAGTCTGGCAGGCTTTCTGCTGGGCTTACAGGTGCCCACTTTCCGTTTTCTGCAGAGCTGGCCCTGCCACCCGCACCCTCAAGGCCCGTGGTTCAGGAATGCTGGCCAGTTCACCCCCAGATGCTCAGACAGCACGCTCAGCCTATGGTGGGCCCCTGATGCAGACCCCACCGAAAATGTGCTCCTGACTTTGCTCCTGAGCCTGTCTACCACATGGTGCCTTGGCAGGAGAGTGACTGATGGTCACCTGAGGTTGACATGCAGTCCCAGTGTTCGCCTTTGACCTCCCAATGTTGACCTCACCTTTCACCTCTCATAGCCCCCCATGTGTCTGTCGGTATGTCACACTATGGTGGCTTGTAGGTCGCTGTGATACTGGAAGCTACCTTACTGGTATTTCAAATGCCAGCAGGGGCGCCCAGAGCAGCAGGTTTCAGCAGAGCTGCATGACTGAGAAGAGACAACAAAGAAGGATGAGGCGGCCCACTTCCCCTCCTTAGACCCTGCTAACCAATGCTGTCAGATACTGCAGGGCTATGAATGTGCCCGAGGAAGCGCTGCTCTCCCAAAGTGGGGTTGATCATAATGATGGGGATGGAGTAAAGCCTTTGGGACCTTCATTTGCAGACAGGACACAACTCAAAAGAAGAAACAGCTGCAAAAATGAACAGACAATCAGAACTTGGAATGTATAGAGTACAAAACTAGGGAAATTGGAAGGTGTAAAAAATGAAAGCGAGCACACAAAGACCAAACTCCTCAGTTAGTGGCTGAAATGGGCCGATAGTGGCCATTTTGAATCAGGAAAACCACATGGCTTAATATGATAAGAGTGGCATAATAAAGCGGAATGGCACTATATTCAACTTCAAAAAAGAAATTTCAAGATCAATCTGAAAGTACAATTTTTCTATGATAGGATAAAGTCTATTGGCATATGAGGAAATTAAATCACTCCAACTACTATCCAAATTTACACACCAACCACTAAAACTAGTAATGGACAAATTAAAAAATTCTATCAACCTCTTCAGCCTGAAATTGATTAAACATGAAATCAAGATGCATTAATAATGTTGGAAACAAAGAGGAAGAAATAGCAGTCGGACAATATGGTGCTGATGACAAAAACTCAAAAATTAAGCCAGAGATCACAGGACAGAACTTTACAAGACCGACAACTTCTTCAGGACAAACATCTGTTTTTCAACAACATAACAGGTGACTGTACACATGGACTCCTCCAGGTGGAGTACACAGAAATCAAATGGACTATATCTATGGGGAAAGACTCTGGAGAAGCTCAAGATCAGTAGATAAAACCAGGCCAGGGCCTGACTCTGGAACAGACTATCGAAGGCTCACCTATAAGCCCAGGTTGAAGCTGAAGAAAATGAAAACAGGTCCAGGAAAAGCCAAAATGTGGCCTTGAGTCTATCCCACCTGAATTTCAAGAATAGATTAAGCTCATTGAACACTGCCTGATGCACTATGGGAGAGCATCAAGCACCTCATTCAGGAAGAGAGCCAAGGCCATGGAAAAGACAGGAGAGAAAGCACAGATCGAAGTGGATGTCAGCAGAGACTGGAACTTGGAGCTGCTACGGCAGATCGGGGAGAGGGTGTAGGCACGGAGCCGAATAGGAATTTTCAAAGGGCAGTTCAAGAAGACAAAGCCAAATGTTCCAGTAAAATGTACACAGCCTCAAGACTAGAAAATCAAAAAGGAAGAACATGCTCAGCATGTCTTACACTGAAAGAACTCAAGAAAAACTTCAAGTCTCAAATTGCAATATTGAAAGCTTCTTTGGGCACAACATTGAATGATGCAGGAAGCATCCCAAAACGATGAAAGGAATAGAGTCACTGCACCAAAAAGAAGCAGCCGACCTCCCGCCATGTTAGGAGACACCGTATGCGCAAGAAGCCACGATGCTGAAGGAAGAAGTTCAATCTACACCGAAAGCATTAGCCAAAAGCAAGGTTTCAGGAATGGATGGAATTCCCATTGAAATACTTCAATAAACTGATGAGGCATTCCACTAGTCTATGCCAGGAAACATGGAAGATAGCCACTTGGTCAATTGACTAGAAGAGGTCCATGTTTGTATCTACTGCAAAGAAAGGTGACCCAAGAGAATGCTCAAATTATAGAATATCATTATTATCACATGCAAGTAAAACTTTGCTGAAGATCATCCAACAACCGCTGCAGGAGTACATTGAGAGGGAACCGCCAGAGGTTCAGGCTGGATTCAGAAGAAGACATGGAACAAGGGATATCATTGCTGATGCCAGATGAATCTTGGCTGAACAAAAAGAATACCAGAGAGATGTTTCTATCTCACTGACTGTACCAAGGCATTCGACTGTGTGGACCATAATAAACTGTAAATAACCTTGAGAATAGTGGGAATTCCAGGACATTTTACTGTGCTCACCTAGAACTTGTTCACGGATCAAGAGGCAGTTGTGCAAACAGAACAAGGGGCTTACTGCATGGTTTTAAACTAGGCAAGGTGCATATCAGGGCTGTAATATCTTTATACTTATTCAATCTGTGTGCTGAGCAAATAATCAGAGAATCTGGACTAAATAAAGAATACAGCATCAGGATTGGAGAATGGTTTATTAACAACCTTGTTTGTTAGAAGTAGGGAGAACCTGAAGCATTTCCTGATGAAGATCAAGGATTGGAGCCCTCGGTATGGATAACAACGCAATGGAAAAAAGACCAAGATGACGATAAATGGAGAAAAGGTGAACTTCATTAAGGATTTCATCTAGCTCAGTTCCATAGTCAAGGATCATGGTTGCAGCTGTCAAGAGAGCAAAGGATGTATCTATTGGGTCAATCTGCTGTACCTCTTTAAAACACTGGAAGGACACAACTTTGAGGGCTAAGGTGTGCCTGGCTTGACAGTGGATCTGAGCAAGATGAAATCCTTAACGAATTCCACCTTTTCTCCATTTGTCATGATGTTATTTATCTATTGGTCTGGTTGTGAGGCTCTTAGTTCAGATTCTCTGATGAAAACCAAGCAGTAGCCCCTTGTTCTGTTTCGCACAACTGCCTCTTGCCCTATGAACAAGCATCCGGGTGGCTTTGCCCAGCTTTCGGCACCATCCCCCCCCCCCGCCCCCGCCCCCACCTGCAGGACGAGCCAGATGAGCCCGGCTGGCCCAGGGCATCCACCCTCCACAGCACCACCCCACCCATGGCGCAATGAAGAACAGAGGAACAGCATTTCAGGAACGAGAGAGGCCAAAACCTTTAAGTTATTAAATCAAATATACAGAGTGATTCATTTAATATGTACATATTTACAAAAATGCACTTCCACGAGGGTGCCAGGGCGAGGGCGGGGCAGGAGGCGGCCAGGTGCTGATGTCGCGGGGAGGGGTCTCAGTGAAGGCACTTGTTGAGTACCCCGCGGAGTGGAGCCGCAGGGAAGGTCACTTTGAAAGCACAGTGGAGGCCTCGAGGATGGTGGGGGGCTGCAGCGGCCACAGGACAGCAGGGCACCGGCCACAGGCCACAGGCCACGTCAAGGGAGCCGACAGCCATGGGTCCCGGCGGCACCCAAGGGCCCCACTGGCCACTGTGGTACATACTACACTGACCGCCACATGTCCAACCGCCAGCCATGGGCCCCAGAGGCCCTCTAGCCTGGGGCCTCCACGGTGCCTCAGTGAGGAATCAAAAGAAAGGGTCTGTAAACAGTGTCCAATGTCTGGTAGCAAACACAGGATTTGGTGAGAAAACAGCCCCCCACTTGGCCTCCTGGTGGGGGTCACGCAGGGAGACCTTACAAAAATAGCCACTCTCCAGGAACACACTGCTGCCTGCCGCTGCCAGACCCTCACCAATAATTTATACAAGGTTAGAGAAACGTAGAAAATAAACATTTGTTTTTTGCCTTTTTCTTTCTTTCTTTTTTTTTTTTTTACACAAAATAAAGACACTGTGCGCCCCACTGGCCCTGGGCACGGGCCACGCCTACTCCTTGGCAGCGTCCAGGGTGTACTTGGCGCTGACCGCCCGGTTGTCCATTTTGGGGCCCGTGGCCCAGCGGGCTGGCCTTTCCGGCACGCAGCCCGGGTCTTTGGTGCGTTTGGGGGCGAGGAACTTGTCCACCTCCAGCGAGTCCTCTTCGGGCCGGCCCAGCTCGTCCTCCTCGTCCTCGCTGCCCGCTGGCCCAGGCGGCGTATCGGGGGCCCTGCGCGGCGGCGGCGTGAAGTTCTTGCAGGGGTAGAGCATGTCCTTGGCCCCGCCGGTGGGCCGCTCGATGGGGTTGCGGATGGGGTTGAGCGGGGCCCACTGGTTGTTGGCGCTCTCCTCCCGCGGCAGCCGGCTCCGCTCCCGCTCTTTCCTGCGCTTGCGGGTCCACCAGACGCACACGGCGATGCAGGCAAGCCAGAGCACGATGAACGCGCTGCACAGGGCCGGCACCAGCAGGCCTGCGGGAGGGCCGCGCTGAGGCCTGGGTCTGCCCCCAAAGTCACCCGCAGACCCCGCCCGCAGGACCCCGGGGTGAGGCAGGAGGAGAGAGGCGGGGGCGTGCGGCAGACCCCACCGATAGCCCAGGAGTATGGCAGGGAGGGGCAGGTGGGTGGCTCATGAAAATGGGGGAGGACGCAGATCCGTCCTGCCCTGCCTCATACCTGTGGTGGCCCCACCCAGCATGGCGGTCTCCACCTTGACCTCGGTGACAGCCAGCAGCAAGGAACTGTTCCCCCGGTGAGTGATGGCAGCGACAATGGCATGGGCGGCACTCTGGACCAGGCTGCTGTCCCCAGCGTCCCTGGCAGGGCTGAAGGACTGGGGCGGGGCGGGGCAGGGCACAGGGCTGAGGATCTCATCTGGGGAAGCTGTGCTTGGGCTCAGCAGGGCCGCCCTATCAGCAGGCAGCACCCCTTCTCCAGGGCCTCCATTTACCTGCTCTGCCCTTCCCCCACCCTGGTTGCAGTCCCTCAGCAGGCTGTTCTTACCCCCGGAAGATGCTCCAGCTCATCCTGTGAAAGCATCTCCCCACGACCCTCTCCCCTTTCCTGCCCCCTTGGGTCCTGCCCTGGCCCCACCACTGCAGGGCCCAGCAGGCCTCCTATCTGGCCACGTGGCCCAGTATCACTGGTGGCACCTGCTGGACCCAGCCCGGGCCTGAGCTACGACCGCCTTTCCTCCTATCCCATCTGCTCCCACGCTCCCAATGGGAGCCCCCTCCTTAGCCCTGGGCGTCCCTGCCACCCTCCCCAACACTCACCACGGCCACCTCCACAGCACTGGGCCCTGAGGATGCCCGGGCACAGAGCAGCAGCAGCAGGCGGTCATGGGCCACAGCCCTGGTGGCTGGCAGGGCACGGATCCCAGCACAGATGGCGCCCACAGTGGTGCCCTGCATAGGGCCACGCCATGAGAGTGGCAGGACTCTGCCCCAGGCCAACAGCCAGTCCAGCCAGCCCTCCTGTCCCCTGGAGCAGCAGCAGCTAAAAGGTAACTACACGGGGGTGGGGGCGGGGGGGTGAAGCGCGCACCTAATGGCATTCTATGTCTCAGGCACTGGGGGCTGTCTGGGCCCCGGGGAAGTGTCCAGAGCTCAGAGCGGCTGGTCCATAGCTAGCTCCAATCCAGTAGCAACCCAAAGTGCAGACACCAATCATGCACGTGGTGTCCTGAGTCCTGCTGCCGACCCCCTGCACACACAGGGTTGTTCATGGGCCATGCTGGCTAAGCCCCATTGCTGGGGGCCAACTCACCGGGGGCACTTGGTCTCGGTCGAAGTGCAGCGTGAGGCGGGCACAGTTGCTGTCCAGGTGGCCCGAGTGCGGCAGGCAGGGAGTGCTGGGTGGGAGGGGCTCCTCAGGGCTGCACTCCCCCCAGGCTGCGCAGGGTGGCTGCAGACACTGACCTGGCGCTTTCTCCTGGCATCTCTGGCCGAGCGGGCACTGGGCACTCCGGACATCAGGCTGACTGGTCAGCAGGCAGGGCTTCCACCCGCACCATACCTGGGACATGGCACAGATCACAGCCCAGGTCAGTCCTCCTGCCTACACACCCGCCAGCCCCACCTCAGGGTCCAGGCCGCATGCTCCCCCGGTGCAATGGCCCCTGGGGGCCAGAGGGAGTGGGGAGCCCTGTAAGGCCCGGGCCTCTGGGTATTGACCACTACTGCCCTGGCCCAGCCCATCTCTCCAGGCCAGGAAGGAGGGTAAGGGTTACGACAAATGTGCAGGCCTTCAGATGGAGTGATGTGGGCAGGGAGGCACTGCCACCAGGCAACCACCCTCCGGGGTCCAGTGTGGGCTGGGGTGAGGGCAGAGGGTCTGCACACCTTGCTGCAGTCCCGATGGCCATCCAGGCAGCGACAGCTGTTACAGTCCTCTAGCCAGGAGCTCCCGTGGGGGAAGGGGGTACCCCGAGACCAGCAGGACCGCCCGAAACCGATTACTGCAGGAGAAGCCAGGTAGATGCCTACCCAATAGTCAGTTCCCCCCTCTTCCCACCCCATCATAAGCAGCCCCTGCCAGACATAGCCCAGCCTCCTTCACCTGGCATGCCCATACTCCAGCAACTATGGACCCCATAGCCCTCCTGCTTGGCACACTCCCACCCGGCCCACCTTCCTGGCACCGTGGGCCATCCCGACCAGGGGGGCAGCTGCAGCGGTAGCCGTTGATCTCATCCACGCATGTGGCCCCGTAGGCACAGGGTGAGGACTGGCACTCATCTATATCTGTGGGAAATCAGAGATCAGCAGCCAGCAAGGGCTTGGTTTACCTGCCAGCAGGCCCTGGAGTTGCAGCGCTGGGGAAAAAACTGGGCTTCCTCCTCTTGTAAACAGTTGCAGTCTGGGGACCTGACAGGAGGCCCTACGAGTCAGCCCTGACCGCTTGGCAATGAGGGGGTCTGACTTGGTGCCTGCCCTGCCCTGCCCTGCATGGGAAGGGCCTCGGTGGAGGTCTCAGAGAAGCCTGCCTGAGGAGTCCGGGGAGAGGCACCCTGGTCTTCACGGAGGCCAGAGGCTGCACAGCCCAAGGGTGTGGAGAGTGGACCCCCACCCAGCGGCTGACCACTCACTGATGCGGCAGTCAGGGCCAGCGAAGCCTGGTGCGCACTCGCAGCGGAACCAGTTAATGCCATCGACACAGATGCCGCCGTTGTAGCTGTGGGGGAGAGGGCGGCTTCAGCAGGGGTCTGCTGTGTCAGCAAGGCCCGGGTCACCCCACCGCTGGCAGCCACTCACCAGGGCAGTGGGTTGCAGTCGTTGGTGTCTGGGTTTGAGAAGGGAGCAACAGAGTGGTCATTCCAGCAGCTGCCCGCCCAGCCAGCCACCTGCACCACCAATGCCAGGGGGAAGGGGGAGGGGCAAGGGGGAGCTGGGAGGAGTGGGGAGGGCTTCTGGAAGGAAGTAGCCCTGATCGTCAAGGAAAGTAGGGGATGGCGGTGAGACTGGGAGGGGAGGGGTCTTGATGGTGGGGGGGAGGCTGTGTTCGGCAGGTAGCTGCGGCTGGCAGAGTCAGTGGCTGCAGGCCCCCCACCACACCTGCACCAGCCCCCCTGCTCCCGGCCTCACTGTGGGTGCACGTTCGGCCCTCCCAGCCATCACGGCAAATGCAGGAGAAGGAGTCCCCGCTGCCCACACAGGTGCCGCCGTTCATACAGGGGTTGGGCAGACAGCTGCTGTTCTCGGCTTCAGAGGGCAGAGAGAGAGGGCTGATCAGCCGGCCGGGGCAGGTCCTTCTCACTGGGAGGCTCAGGGCCCAGAGTGGGCTCGGGGTTCCCAGGACAGCCCATCTCACCGATGTTGCAGGTGCTGCCCTTCCAGCCCGGGAGGCAGTCACAGAGGAAGGTGTCGCCACTGTCATAGCATGTGCCTCCATTGCTGCAGGTGTAGAGGTCACACTGGAACTCCCCTGTGGACACAGGGGTCTCAGCAGGTGGGTGAGTGGCCGGTGGCCCCAGCAGTGGCACACAGACGGGGCACTCACGAGAGTGGCAGGTTTTGCCCTTCCAGCCGCCGTCACAGGTGCAGTGGAAATCATTGACGAGATCGAAGCAGTGGCCGCGGCTGTGGCAGGGGTCGGGGGAGCAGTCGTCTAGATCTAGAGGGGGGCATGCACGTGAGTGGGCTGGAGGGATACCTGAGAGGGGGCACCCATCGGAGCTGGGCCAGGGACAGAGAGTCAGTGTGGACAGGGGGAGCAGTGCCCCTGAGGAGTGGTGCCCCAACACGTAGGTAGGCAGCCCCCCGCCCCAACAAGCCCCAGTCTGGGGCACACCTCCCGCACTCACTAATGTCACAGAACTCGCCCTCCCAGCCACTGGGGCAGAAGCACCGGAACGCATCCACCTCGTCAATACAGGTGCCCCCGTTGTGGCATGGCTGGCCCAGGCAGTCATCAATATCTGCAAGGGCCAGGCACGTGGGCAGGGGTCAGCAGGTGTCGTACCACCACCCCGCCCACAGCCCCCACAGCCCCACCCGTGAGTCCTCTCCACCACCTCCACTCATAGACCCATCCGTGGCCTCCTCCCCCAGACTGTGGCCCTATTCGCAGCCCCCAGCCCAGGGCGCCATCTCACCCACCACCCTGCGCACTGCCCACCCACTCACTCTCGTGGCAATAAGCCCCGGTGAAGCCACTGTCGCACACGCAGGAGAAGTTGCCATCTGGCTGGCTGACGCAGTGCCCGTGAGAGCCACACACAGCACTGGGCGCAGCACCAGGCGCCCGGGGACCCGCCTCGAGACCACAGCCATCAACCACTGCAGCATAGGAGCAGGCTGGGTCAGCTGCAGCTTGCGGCCAGCACCCACTCCTACGGCCCTCCCGGCCCCGCCCCAGCCCTGCCCCACAGTCCCACCTCGGCAGGCCCCGCCAGGGCACGGCTCCCTAGGCACGGAGCAGTTTTTGCCGCCAAAGTCGTCAGGGCATGCGCAGTAATAGTCGTCCTCCAGGGTGTAACAGCGGGCTCCACTCTGACAGGGGCTGGGGTCACACAGGTCCACACCCACCTGTTGGCCCAAGTGCCTGTAAGGACCCAGCTAGGGGGTCCAAAGACAGGCCAGCTCCATGGCTGGCCAACGTGAGGGCAGCCAAGCCCCTGGCAACCAGCCACCCCAGGCGGCAGATCGGCAGCGGGAGACGTGCCAGGGCCTGAGCCTTCTCGGCCTCACCACAGGCCTGGTCCCCTGCAGACAGCAAGGCCGGCGCCCTCCTGTCCCTCTATACTGGCCTCTCAGAGGCAGCCAAAGGCTGCTGGCCACGGCTGGACCTGCCCTGATGACAGGAGCCCACTGGGCACTGCAGCATCCACCCTAAAGCCCTCTAAGGCCTGAGGGTGGGAGTGGACCAGTGCCCACCTGGCAGCAATGAGGCTCAGAGGTCCCTGGGAGGAGGCCTGCCCAGGCAGACAAGAGAACTCACACAGGAGCAGCTACCCCAGCCCCCACCCCACCCTCCAGTCTCGGTTCTATGTCTCTCACCTCACAGAGGGGCCCAGACAGGCCCTTGGGGCAGTGGCAGCGGAAGCCATCCACGAGGTCCTGGCAGAGGCCACCACCCCGGCATGGGCCACTGGCACATTCGTCCCACTCCAGCTCGCAGTGCCGGCCGCTGAAGCCACGAGGGCACACACACTGGTACCCGCTGACCAGGTCCTGCATTGAGTGGGGTCAGTGAGGAGCCCTGTGCGGGGATCCCTAACCCCCAGCCGCCAGCCTCACCTCACCTTGCAGGTTCCGCCATGCTGACACTGTCCTCGACAGTCGTTGATGTCTGGGAACAGAAGGGGCGTCACGTGGAGAGCCCGGGGCCCCAGCCCTGCCCCCTGCACCCCACCCCATACTAACTGATGTGGCAGTTGGCGCCCTTCCAGCCCGGGAGGCAATCACAGTAATAGCCACCAATCAGGTTTTTGCAAGAAAAAGCATTAAGGCACGGCTTCCCTTCACATTCATTGGCGTCTGCGGACGAGACAAGGGAGAGAGCTGGGACGGGGCACCCCAACACCACAGCAGCAGTAGCAGCAGCAGCAGCAGCAGCAACAGCTCGGTCTCACATGCTTGCGCACACAGCGCCCCTGCGGGGGACCTTACCCAGCTGACACGTGGACCCCACCCACTGCTCAGGACAGATGCACTCGAAGCCGTCCACCTGGTCCACACAGGTACCTCCTGCTGCACACGGGTTTGAGGCACACTCGTCAATGTCTGCAGAGGGGAAAGGGAACAGTATGGGGGCACCGCATGGGGCAGGGCCATGTGGAGCAGACAGGTCTGGGGGTGGGGCTGCAAAGAGGTGGTGGTCAGGGAGGGGACAAGGGTCCACGCGGAGATGGGGGGCTGCTGGGGGCCTGGGGCACAGGGTTGCAGGCGGCCAAGGGGCAGGTTGCCAGGGCGTTACAGGTGACCACACACAGAGCTGGGGCATGGGAAGGTTGTGCATGGGTGATCGTTGGGGTGGGGGTGCGGGTGTGAGATCTTGTGGGTGCAGGGCCTTCTGTGATCCGGGACAAGCCTATGAAAGGCTTAGAGCTTCCCCGGGAAAGTGACACTGGTTCAGACCTGGCAGCCTCCCTCATAGGACCACAGCCAGGTCCTTGTGGGGGCCGCTCAGTGGGTACACACCCCTCACCTCCCAGCCCTCCTGCCCAGGCATGTGCAGGCGCACTCACCAAGCGCACAGGTGGGCCCGCTCCAGCCCGAGGGGCAGTGGCACTCGAAGCCGGAGGACACCTCGTGGCAAGCACCCCCGTTGGCACACGGATTGGAGGCACAGGCGTGCTCAGCTAGGAAGCCAGGGCAGGGTGGTCGGTGGGAGACCCAGATGCAGCTCCGGCCCTGCCCACAGCGCCCCCCCCCACACACACACACACCCCTGCACAGCCCCTACCACGGGCATACCCCGCTCGCAGTTCTTGCCAGAGTAGCCATCTGGGCATGCGCAGAAGTACTGGTCGGGCTCCGCGTTGATGCACGTGCCGCCGTTGACGCAGGGCCGGTGGTTCCCACAGTAGTTGAGGTCTGCGGGCCAGAGGCTGGGTCAGGCCTGCTGCTGCCCTGACCAGCCCGCCCCCACCCCTGGTGCCCTGCACCCCACCTTTGTCACAGAGCAGGCCACCCCAGTTGGTGTCGCAGGTGCACTGCCAGGGCTCCACGCAGCTGCCATGCACGCAGCCAGGGTAGGACACGCACTCGTCACAGAACTTGCCCTGCCAGCCGTAGTTGCACCTGGTAAGGGGAGGCAGTGAAGCCCACGGGTGCAGGGGCCACCCACGGGAGCCAGCAGGCGGCCTGGGCCTTTGAACTGGGTGGGCCCTGGGCCAGGCAGCCTGACTGTCACCGTACTTCCCGGCCGCCTCAGCTGTCGCATCAGTTCTCTCTGGCTATTTTGGGACTCGACCCTGAGCAGGGGCCCGCAGGCAGGCGCCAGGAAAAGCAGGCTTTGCTGGAACCCAGGCAGGCGTGCGCCAGTTCGCTCAGGCCAGATGCTGCCAGGACCAGACAACACTGGGGTCTAGGCAGGCAGTGGAGCGGCTGGTTTCAGCCCTGCCTTCAGGGCCTTGGGCACAGCATGTGACCTTGTCCATAGCTCAAGGGCAGGGCCCTTCTCTGCCCACAAGGCCCAGTAATTGACCCCTCTCCCAGATGCAGACACAGATTCCTCATGGCTGCCTGGAAAGTTAGTGATGCCTGGAGGCCAGACACGGGCAGTTCTGGACCCCATGCTGGGGTATTCCAGCTCCACCTTGACAGATATCTCTGCTCCAGGAACCAAGACCCTGAGGCCCAGCCTCAGGTCACCCAGGTCCAGTCCTGTCCCAGCCCTTGGCGAGTGTCCCCCAGGAAAGTTCAGTGGGAAAGGGGGCAAGCAGCAGGGTAGAAAGACTGAGATTCACTAAGGCACTAAGCAAAGGGCAGGACCAGCAAACCTGCACTCTGCAGGCTGGACAGAACCCCAGGAGCTGCTTGTTGTCCAGAACGCACCGGACAGAATGATGTCAGACAACGTCACTTCCACGTCTCCGCCCCTCAGGCCCCCCCCCCCCCCGTGAATTTATTCTTGTCAAAGGGACAGCCACAGCCCTTCCTGAGCAGCCAGCCCCGCAGCCAGCAGATGGAGGGCCTGGGTGTGGGGACACCGAGGTTGGTGAGCAGACACCTAGTGGTCCAGCCTCCCACAGTGTGACTCCCGCTCCAAGAGCCTCCCTCCCACAAGACCATGCTCCCACTGACAGATGGGGAGAACAGGGTCACTGCGGGAGGGCTCTGAAGTGCCTTGGTCACCCAGCAATGGAGCTCAGGCACCAAGTCTCCAGGGGGTGCTCACAACCCCGGGTGGGGCAGCACACCCGCCTGGCTTCCCCAGCAGCCACTCTAGCAGCAGGAAGGCAGGGCCATCTCCGCAGCATCCGGTGGGGCTGAAACCGGAGCAGGCAGCAGCTGGACCTGCCCACTGGGTGAACGCGGGAACTGGTGGGCAGGGCACACCATCCTCCTCTCCCAGCCCCTTGCAGGGGCCAGGTCTGGGGTTTCCCCTCCCATGGGGCATTTCAGCTCTGGGCTCTGCCCAGGGCCGCAGGCCCCCAACTAGCTGCACACCGCACAAGAGGCCAACTATCGTGCTCACTGTGAGGGTCAAAGCCCTGCCCACAGGATTCAGAGAGGGGGCATGGGGGTACTGGGCCTCACCCAACTACTTGCAGAGATGATGACTAACGTTGAGCCCCACCTACCTAGCTCACTTGCGTGACTATGAAGGGGTGAGGGGACTGAGTCCTGCCCCACTGAGCCCCCACCCACTAGGCTCACGGGGGGGGGGGGGGGTGTTACAAAGGGAACATGGGGATCAGGCGTTGGGGGTGGGGCCATGGGGTGGGGTGAGCTCAGCTCTGCCCACTATGCTTACTAAAGGAAAGCTAAGCTCCACCCTGCTGAGCCCACCCCACTGTGGTCCCTGAGATGGGCTGGTCTCAGGCCAGCCCACTCACAGAGGTGCATCCGGTTTCTTTCATACCCTCCACTCCCTTCCATCTAGCCACCCAACTTGGGGCTCACCCCGAGGATTTCCTTTGGGACTCTGCCCAATTCTACAGCCCCCAGCCCCCACCTGCCCCCAGCTGCCCTCCCACCATTCCCTCCTCACCTCCTCTCCTCCCCACCCACCACCACCAGCTGAGGAGAGGACAGGACAGGGGTCAGGGAAGACCTCAAGCCTTTTAGCCAGAGACACTGGCCACTGCAGACAGCAGGGGTGAAGCACTTGACATTGGCCTTCTTCCTTCAGATCCAGCCTTGGCTATCTTCGGAAGAGGCCCAGCGTGCTCCCGTCTGCTCCAGGGCGTCAGGAAGACCCCCAAAGAGGGCGCTGACCCAACAGCCCTGCCCCTTCCCTCAACCACACTCGGTTCTACGGGGTGCAGCAGGAATGCACTGGACTGCTAGCGGCAAGGTCCTGGGATGGCCACTGCCTTGTACCTCTCAGGGCCTGGTGCGAGCCAGCTTCCACTCAGTCTCACCCATCACGTGCCCCCAAAGCCCTCTGCTCCCCCAGAGTGCAAGGCCTACCATGCCTGTCCCACCCGCCAGTGCAGCCCATCTCTGACCCAAAGCCTTCCAGGGTCCCTCTTGCCCGTACCTCGTGGCCTGCCCTCCCACATGCCCCCTCTCACTGGGGTGCCCTTCTGCCTTTGGGAGAATTAGATGCTCCTGCAAGGTGTACCCCAAACTGAACCCCCACACATTCTGGGGACTTGAGGCCTTCCCCTTGGGGCCTCCTGGCCCCCCGTGCCCTCCATCTGGGGGCTGAAGACCTCGACCAGAGTAACACATGCCTTCCACCCCTCCCCCCACAGCCCCCGCTCTGCCCAGCACATCTGCCCAGCTGTCCTGGCCCCCATTGCGGGCACAGGTCGGCTAGGAGGTGGTGGTGCGGCCACTCACCTGCACTCCCCAGGCTCGCTGCATCCCCCATGGAGCAGGTTGCACCCTTGCTTGCACACGGCTGTGGACAGAGGAGCGGCAGCTGTAGGCCAGATCCTGGCACCAGCTGCCCCTTGGGTCCTGCCCGCGGCCCCTCACCTTCCTTGCACTCCTTGCCCATCCAGCCATCCAAGCAGGCTTTGTTGCCATACTGGTCACAGGTATAGTGGCCGAAGAAGTCGCTGCGAGGCCTGCAGAACTTGTTGCAGGTGGTGCTGTAGTAGTTCTCATCGCAGCGCACACGGATCTGCAGCTCCAGGTGGGCCACATGCCCACTGAAGTGCAGGCTCTTCCAGCGGTCCTCAGGGTTGATCATGCCGGCGTGCGACACACGTTCAATCAACAGCTCCTCTTGGGGGGTGGGGGAGGAGTCAGCTGGGTACCCCAGCCAAGAGCTCCACTCCCAGGGTACACACAGCCAGAGGTCCACAGGGTGTGCCCAGATCTCCCACCCCTGTGTGCATGGGGAGACCTGCAGGGAGAGGCTGCTGGCAGAACAGAACTAAGCTACATTGAGGGGACCGTAGATGGGCAGGGCACAGTTCTCCAAACTGACCAGGGGCCTCTCAGGGTAAGGCCAGAGGAGAGGATGTGAGGGCTCAAGACTTCCACCCTCCTAATCTGGACAGAGCACCTGAACTGATGCAGTCTCAGTGCCCCTTCCGTCTCAGCCTGCCCTCCTTGTGCCCACCAGACCCTGCCGCCGCTGTTCTGCCCACCCTTCGCCCACACAGCTGTGGTCCAGGAACCCCTCTGCCCTGCACTTTGAACGACTCTCTACAGAGTCAGCCAAGCAGTGCCCACCCGTTGCTCAGATCAGTGTGGGCCCGAACAGATAAGGAGACCTCTCTTCAGAGTGACCTGCGCTGACCTACAAGGACTTGATGCCCAGCCACCTCTGTACCAGGCAAGCTCCCCTTCATAAAGGGTTGGCGGGCCTCACTCAGGCCCCCAACCCCAACCCCCCACCTCCACACTCCTGTCCCCAAGCCCCCACCCCACTATCTCCCAGACCAATACCCAGAGCCCAGACACCACCCTCCGGGCCCAGACCTCTCCCAGCACCCAGACCCCACCTGGCCTGAGGGACACAATAGTTGCTTCTCCAGCCTCACCCTCTCCTCTCCTCCCAAGGTACTCCATGTCTCTCCAGAGCTGGGACGCCATCTGCTCACGCACCCACCTCCATCCCAGACCATTCTCCTCGCCCACAGTTGTAAGAGTGGCCAGAATCCAGATCTCTTGCCACCTTCGGAGCCATTCCTGGCCAGGCTCCCACTTGCCTGGCCTTCTCCTGCACTGTCCCCACCCTGGCTCTTGGCAATGGTGGCCTCGGCACTCACACCAGAGGGAAGGCCGGCCTCGTCTGGAGGCTCCAGGGCCTCTAGGATCTGGCCCTGCTCCCCGAATGGCCAGGCCTGCTCCTGCCTCAGGGGCTTTGCATGTGCTGGTCGGCACATCTGAGGCTCCCACACCTTCAGAACCCCTGGCCTCCTCCCACAAGCAGTGTCTTGAGGAGAGGCACACAGGTCCCTGAGGGCATGACCTCCACTGTGGGTCAGACCTGGGCCCCAAGAACATGCCCAGCCAGACAAGAGCAGAAATCGGTTGGGAGGGTGGTTCAGATGCCAGAGGGCTTCCCAGCAGGCAGGGCAAAAAGGGAACCACACACTTGCTCCAGGAAGAGGCTGTTCCCCAGCACAGAGGCCTCTGTCCCAGTTCAGGACCAGCCGGGAGGCATCTGGAGGCCAAGGGGAGTCAGCTACCCAGTGCCCTGAGGAAGGCCCTGCTGGCACTGCCCCTGCCCGACTACTCACCATCTGGGCTAGTGGTGTTGTCCCAGTCCCAGGCCTCCACGATCAGGGTGAAAGACCGCTGTGGACATGACACAGAGAGGGCTGATCAGAGGCCTGTGGCCCTGCCTGCCCACCTGGGCCTGCCATACCCAGGGCCTGGCTCCCCTCTCCCAGGGCCCCGGACCCTGCAGCCTCTGTCGCTCAGGCTCTGAGTTCTCCTGCCAGCCAAATACATCTGCTCTCCCTGCCCATCCACTCAGATCCAATGGTCTTGGCACCTTGGCAGCCCAGAGTGGACAGCCACAGCCCCAGGCCTATGGGCACAGGGAGCTGCTCACAGTTCAACAGACCAACCCTGAGCCAGAGAATGGCCTGGGCCAAGAAGCCGTCGGGTTGGGACCAGGCGGTGCCAATCGGAAGCCCTACAGTTAGCTGGGGATGGGCCCACGGTGGGCAGCACCAGATCCTGCTTCCAGGCCCCACTCAGGGTCATCCTCAACTAAGACTGTCCTGTTCCCATAAAAGCTGTTTCTGGCAGAGACCGTCTCCTCTGCCCCACTACCGTACCTGGACCCCAGCCCATCCAGTGCCCTGACCCTCCATGCCCACTCCCCCCACAAGCAAGTACACAGCACTCTCCACATAAGAACACAGAGAGGCCACAGTGCACATGCGGGCAGACAGAGGCCCAGGGAGGGCCCACAATGCACACAGACAGTGGCTGGCCCTCACAGGCCATCTGGCCCTCGGGACCCAGGCAGCCATGATGGCGGATGCTGTCAGCCTGTCACCCCAGCAACTAAAAGGACTGGCCTGCCTGCCTGCCAGCAAGGTAACCCGAGCTCGCTGGCCTGACCTGGGAGCTTCACTCAAAGGCCCATGGGCAGCAGGAGAGGTAGTCGCCGCCCACAACCGCACTACCCATGGGCCCCCAGCCCCACTGACCACACAGCCCATGGTCCACTGTCCACAGACCAGAACCTCATTGTCAAAAGAGCCACTGTCTACAGACCCATGCCCACGCCCCACTATTCATGACCCTACCATCCACAACCCCACTGCTTGCGGTCACTGGCCATGGTCTCACTGTCTACAATCTCACTGCCCACGGGCCCCAACCACAGAGCCCCAACTCCCAACTGGGAACCACAGGCAGGGCTGGACCTTACCTCTGGGACCTGCTCCGGGGCATAAGGCCTCAGACTACTCATTACCTGGTGGGCTCAGCGCAGGCCCTCATATCCTGCTGGCCTTCGGCACAGGGACACTGACTCCTGGACCAGCCCTTGGCACTCCCCTCCTGCCCGCACTGTGAGATGAAATTCTTCCCCAAGACCCACAATAACCCACCCTTTCGGCTTCACTGACCTAGACCTCCCAGGTCATCTAAGTGCTGCCTGAGACCCCGAGAAGGCAGCCTCCCTCTCCCACTGGGCCTCTTGGCCCACCTCCTGCTCCCTACCCAGCAGCCCCTGAGCCCCATGCACAAGAACCTTGACACGCTCAGGAAGCTGCCACGGGTTCCCACCACTCAGCCCTCTGCTGTTCCTCCTCTCGACTTTTGCCCCGGGCTGGCCCACCCCGCATGCAGCCCCCCACCCCCACCTTCTCGGGGACCCTGGAGAAGGGTACAGCTGCTGCAGCACCTGACTCCTTCCAGGGCCATGTCCCTTGACCTGCTTGTCTGCCCTCTCACTTACTCATTCACTTATTTGTCCCATGCAGCTTGCGACTGGGCTATGCCTCCACCTCCTGGCACTCAAGGGGAAACAGGCCATGGGGTGGGAAGAGGCAGCCAGAAGCTTCCTGTGTGACAGGGAGCAGGTGCCCCCTACCACCTCCCCACCCCCCACCCCATGCTGGAGCCTGGATGTGAGTCAGCAAAGTGCAGGAAGCAGTGTGGTTTCTGGGATTTCAACCAGGAAGGTTACGCAGCAGCCCAGAGGGAGTGACAAGGACCAGCAAGGGATTCGGGGGACGTGAGTCAGAGGGGTTCAGAGGGGCACAGGACGGAAGGGTTCAGGGAGCTGGGAGCCAGTGGTCCACAGCTGGCTTCTACCCCCGCCCCTTGAGCTGCAGTGCTGACAAGATCGAAGTGGACAGGACCGGGCTCTGCTATGTATGGGCAAAGGGGGGCCAGGTCAGGGGCACAGCTGCAAGGATGCCCACTACCAGGGCCTGACCACATGGGGCACAGTCTGTTCCCACCCAGAGCAGCCCCGACAGGGCAGTGCAGCCCTTGACGCCCCATGAGGGCCACACCTGGGTTCTGGGGCCAGCAGGGAGTGCCTCCTGGCTCCCAGGAGACCCCACGCCAGTCTGGCAGGTAGGGTTACCGCCACCTTCACCAGAGCCCCGGGCTCCGGTTACCTGCTCCCGCAGGGACATGCACCACCCGCCAGCTGGGCTCCTCACACCTGGGCAACAGGGAGCCCGTATGAGTGAACCTGAGCCAGCATGCGGCAGGGGGTGGGGAGTCTCTGTTGGGCACCCCAGCCTCCCCCCACACCAGGAACCCTGGTTCCCATTCCTGTTAGGTGCCCTGGCCTCCCCACACACCAGGCACCCTAGCTCCCATCCCTGCTGGGTAATCTGGTTTCCCCACAGCACCCTGAGCCAGTTCTCCTCTAGGACTCAGTTTCCCCTCCTCTCTGCCCAGTCAGTCTCCCCATGCACCATCCACAGGATATGAGGGCTGGGGCAGAACTGCCACTCCAAAAGGGAGGGAGGGGGGCCAGGGGCTTGTTCTGCAGAAGCAATGTGAGCAGTGCAGGTGGGGCTAGGCAGCCCTGAGACCACATCCACCAGGGTTACCCTGAAGGAAGCAGGAGTCCCACCCTTTCAGGTCCCTCTCAACATGTGTGGCCAAGCTGTAACCCTTCTAGTAAACTGCCCAGACCTCCACCCACCCCACTACCACCTCTCCGGGCCAAGCCCACTGCCCTCTAGTTGCTTCTGACTCATAGTGGCCCTACAGGATCAAGGTGCCCTGGAGCGCCGGGTGTCCACACAATGCCACACACACGGACTGCCCCATCTTTCTCCGGGCGCTGGGGAGGGGTGGAGTGCTGGTAGGCTTCAGAGCACAGCCCACTGTTCAACCCAGTGCACCACAAGGGGCTCCTGGGACCCCTTCCATTCGACCACCCCCAGCCCGATGTTTCAGAGGCCCCAGGCCTCGGAGGGACAGTCCAGCCTCCTGAACACTGCCCACAGACCACGGCCAGCCTGGAGGTTGCACAGCCAGCCGGCCCCCCACAGAGCAGAGCGCTGTACAGGTGCCAGCTCCAAGCACAGGTATGTTTCCTGAAACTCGATTCTCTGCTGCCACTGTCACCCAGGGTGGGGGCACAGAAGGAGGAGGAGGTCCCAGAAACTGAGGTGTTGGCCCTGGGGCCACAGACGAGCCTTGTCTGTCCAGCACCTTCTCCCAGAGAACTCAGCCTGGGTCCCAACACCTTCCCACACCCAGTCTCAGGAACACCACAGTCCTGGACAGCTGATCCTGGTTAACCAGCTTAACGCTGGCTTGGAGACCCTTAGCCTGGGTCTAGGACTCTCAGTATAAACGGGGTAGTCTCTGCCTGAATGGTAGGGGTAAGGGACCAGACCCTGACTGGGGAGTGGGATTCAGGATAGATAAAGACCCAGGTTTAAAAGTGATGACAGGGGTTGAGGGGGAGGCAGGGATCCCGGCCTAGAACCTGGTATGAAGCAGGAGTAGGGGCTCCCCCCAACTTCTGCCTAGGGGCGGGGGCAGTAGGAATCCCAACTCTGGCCAGGACTGGGCAGTGACCTATACCCATGCCTCCAGGGCAGGTCTCTAGCAGGGACCCCGCTAGCCCCATCCAGAGCACCCTGAGGAGTTCTTGAGAGCCACTACCCTCCCTGATGGCCTCCATGACTAGCCTGTCTACCCCCCTCCAACATCCACACCCACCACCCTAGGGGCCTCCACCTTGCCTGACATGAATGGCATCTAAGACTTCTTCAAGGCTCCAGTGTGGGAGCAGGTGCCAGGCGTGCAGACTGGGACTCAAGGTGTGGGACAGAGTGGGGATCTCGGGCCAGGTTGTGGAGGTAGGACCAGACACCATGGGGGACCTCACACCCTGACCCTGCACACACTCTGCCTCCTTCAGCGAGACCCTCTTAGGCAGGGGCTGGGGCAGTCATGGCCTGGTTTCTCTTGGGCCACCTGGAGATCCTAAGGGCCAAGGAAAACTGGGGAGGCCAAGAGGGCGGAAGGGTGGGACAGGCTGGCCAGAATCACCCTGAGAAAGGCTGAGGGGACAGGGCCATCCAGGCTGGAGCCTTCTTTCAGAGACCAGGAAGTAAAGTGAGGCCTGCCACCTCATTGGTCACAGCCACCGCTCTCTTCCTACGTCTGGGACCCTGCTGACCTCAGGAACTGGAGCAGTCGACTGGGGTGGGACAGCCCAGTCCCATCCCAGAGAAGGCACCCTCACCTCAGCCCAACAGTTACCTACACCTGCCTCCAATAACCTGGCTCTCCAGCTCAGCCTGGGTCAGAGACCTGGCTCCTGGACACACTGATAAACAGCTGGCAGGGAAGTGCCCTTGAGAGGCCCAGATCCAAATGGGGCTGATGGTACCACCTGGGTACCCTGAACACGGTCCAGATATAGGCTGGGGTGTCCAGCTGGACCCTGCTTGGTTCCTCTGAATCCATGCCCACCAGGTCCCAACAGAAGGTTCCTGTGCCCCCACTCCCCAGAGAAGAGAGCAAATGCCATCTCCACTCGACCAACTAGGTATCACTGTCCTCTTGGGGGGCTTAGGGGAGGGACAGCCCTGTTCCTACCTCCCAGACAAGGATGATCTCAGACAATGGTACCAGAACCCCCAGGAAGACCAAGCTTACAAGATCGGGTAAGGCTCAGAGGGTCAGAGTAAGGACTCAGGGACTCCCAGTCCTCCAAGGCCTAGTCCTGGCAGCTGCCCACACCTTTCCACAGCGCCCCCCACCCCCCTCCCACCAAGGCCACATCAGCTCCACACGCAAGGCCAGCCAGCCGGAAGGGGAGACCTCCATCCTCCACCTGAGTCCAGGGGAAGGGAGTAGGTAGTGTGTGACCGCCTGCCTGTCCCCAGCCAGGAATGGGGATAGCTGTAAAGCTGGCAGGGCCCCAGTGCCCTGAGGCTGGAGGGAAGGCAAGGCCTGCCCCATCCCGCCCGCCGCCAGCCGGCCAGTGGGGCAGGGCCACGAGGGACACGCGTCGGCCCGCCGCATTCCTGCCGGCGGCCCTGCCCCCACGCCCACGACTGCCAACTTGAGCAGAAAACACACCCTCAGGTAGTGATTTGGAGCTGTACTGGCAGACGCAAGCCCAGATGACAGGCTGTAGCTCTGCACAGACCTGCCCGCTCCTCCTTGGGCTGTGGAGTGCGGGGGCTGGGCTGATCCGCCCCACTGCCGGCCAGGCCCAAGCTGGGGCATTCTACCCCAGGTTCACTAAGGGCATGGGGACAGGGAGCAGGAGATGGAGACTGGACAAGGACCATCCAGGGTTGGGAATGGGAGGCGAGGGGAAGGCTGCCAGTCCAAGGTTTGGAGCCAGGGCCTACAGCAGCACCCCTCAGGGTTCTTTAGAACCGGGGCACTAGCTGCACAGGCTTCTGGTAACAACTGCTGGTTGAGCTGCCCCCAAACCTTGGTCACTGGGAGCATGCTGCCCTGGCCTCTCCTGAGCTCCCCCACTGCCCCTGGAGGCCCAGCACCAATGGGCCTGGCCTCTCCCCAAGCCTGTACAGTGTCCACTCTTGGGCTCATACCTCCGAGGGTCACCTACCCTCCTCACCCTGCCAATCCACCCTCTCCACAAAGCCCATGGCACCGACTGAGAGCTCCGCCCAGGCCGGGCTGCCTGGCCGGACCCCATCAGCTGGACATGCCCAGGTCTAGGGCTGCAGCCTCACTAGCATGTCCTTACCCAGGACGATATTGCGCCCGCACCCGCGCACACACACACACATACACACACACACACACACACACACACACACACACACACACATTCCCCCCCTCCTACGGCTGCGCCCCCAAAGAACCGAACAGCCCCGAGTCAGGGACGATCAGAGCCACCGCCTGGTCAAAGCCTGGGCCCAACATCTTTGCCGCCAGCCCACACCCCGCCCTTTGCCAGTCCAGGACACCCAGGAAGTGGCAGGTCAGGCAGGCTGGCCTCAGGCAGCAGTCAACTCCGCCAGGACCTGCCCCAAACCAGCCCCAACATGGGCTGTGCCCTGGGCAGCCAAGCTGACACGCGCAGGGCGGCGCAGCCGCACGCCGCAGCCCGGCCCTGGCAGGCAAGGGCCCCGCGCCCCGTCCCCGCCACGGCACACGCGCGCCCACGTGGCCGGGGCGCCGCTGCCGACGGGACCCACAAAGCGCACACTCGGGGTCGGCCCCGCGAGCGCCCCCTGCCGGCCCCGCCCCGTCGGGCGCACACCAGGCACAGAAGTCCAGTCCAACCGAGCCTGAGCCTCCCGGCTGCGGGGCGAGCGGACAACCCGCTTGCCTGCAAGGGAGACGGCGCGCAGAGAAAGGCGGCGCGGGGAGCGCACACGTACCGGCCAGGCGAACTGGAAGGGGATGACGACGAGGCCCGGGTCGTGGTCGCCGCCGGCCCGGGCCCGCGCCCGTGCCCGCTCCCCCGCGGGGGGCAAGTAGAAGGTGTTGCCGCCCAGCACGGGCGTGGCGCCGTGGCCGTAGCTGCAGGGCCCCGTGGGCGTCACCTTGGCCTGGTACTCCTTCAGGCACACGCGCACGTACGTGTCGCACTCGTCGTGGCCGCAGCTCCCCGCGCGCGTCGTCCGGCCGTCGCCGTCACAGCAGGCGCCGCTCAGCAGCTCCCCGTTTACGTTCCGCAGCGCGCTCAGCTGCAGCTCGAAATAGCCCATGGGCCGCGCCGCCTAAAAATAAGGCAGCGGCGGTGGGAGGCGCGGGTCGGGGGCGCGGCGGGAGCGGGCCCGCCGCCGGAAACGACCCCGCGGGCCGCCGTGCGCCCCGTCCCGCCGCCGCGCCGCCTCACCTGCACGCACAGCGCCAGCAGCAGCAGCAGCAGCCTCCGGGGCAGGCGCCCCCGATCCCGCGCCCGCATCGCCGCTCCGCCGGCCCAGCCCGCCGCCGCCGCCGGCCTCTGCCTGCCCGCCCTCCGAGCGCCGGCAGCGGCGGCGGCGGCGGCGGCGGCGGCGGCGGCGCCGGCGGCGGCGGCGGCGGCGGGCGGGGTCTGAGCGCAGCGGCGAGCGCGGGGCCCGAGTGAGCGGCGCGACCGGCGGGAATGCAGGGGCGGCGGCGGCTTCACTGGGGGCTTCCCGCGCTCCGGCGGCCCGGTTCCCGGCGACCCGGCTCCCGGCGGCGGCAGTGACGGCGGCGGCGGCGGCGGCGGCGGCAGCGGCGGCGGCGGGTCCGGGCCTCGTCTCTGCGCGCCCGCGCTCCCGGCTCCCGCAGCCAACAAGTTCGGGACGAGACTGACAGCTCGCTCGCCCATTCGTCACCCGCGTACCTGCATATGCATGAGGGGGCGGGGCCGCGCCAGGGGGGTGGGGGGAGTCGGGGGCTCCCGGGGCTTTAAAAGGCGGTGGAGGGCGCCGCCTCTGAGCGCTTGGCCCGGCGCGCACCACCCAAGCCTCCTCCCAGAGGTCAGCACGGGCTGGACGGAGGGCCGCCGGGCCGGACCACCCCACCCGGCTGGCTCTACACGCACCTCCGCCCCCGCCGCTGGGGGTCGGGAGTCTGAGGTTGGAACGGCGGGGGGGAGCCTGAGGTCGCCACTGTGCTCTCCATCCGTGCGGTGGTGCTCTCCGCATCTCTCAGGGGATGTCGCCTCCCTGGCAAATCAGGGCCCGGGTTCCCAGGCGGAGCCGGCCCAGCCCCCACAGCGCGCCCCCTCCCCTCAGCCCGCGCCGCTAGGCCGGCCGCAGGGGGCGCTGCTCGCCTCCGACGCCTGCAGTTCCCTCCCGCTCGGGCGCCGGCAGGTCAACTAATGGTGGGGCGCAGGCTGGACGCCGGTCGCAGGCGTGGCGCGACCAGGCCCCAGGTGGGTAAGCGAGCAAGACTGCAGGGGGCAAAAGGCCGCTGGGGTGCCCTTTGGTGGCCCGACCCCATGTCCCACCTTCTGCCTCCCATCGGCCACCCTCCTAGTTCCCAAACATCGCCTTGCCTGGGACGGATGGCGGTAGTGGCCTTGGACTTAATGATCCTACCGGATGGTGTGTGTGGGGGGGTGTCATTCGTCCCACACTCTCCTCTGCGGGGGCGCCCATGGGCTGGGAGTGGCAAATGTCTGTGGGTACTGATTGCTATGGTGTGTGTTGGGGGGGGTATCATGGAACCCTCCACCTCTGAAGGAGGCTAGGGTGTGGCCCAGGAAGGAGACCTCACAAATAGGTGTTACTGGGCATGCAATGTGCCCAATACTGCCCAGGACACCTGGCCTAGCTCCTGGACCACCTAGCTCACAGGCCTTTGTGAGAGCAGCCTTCAGGATCCAGGCCCCACCCCAGTGGGCACACCTCGACCTGCATGCACCTCATGAGCACAGTGGGGGTTAAGGCGTGTGCCAAAACAGCCCCCACCAAATAAAGGCACTGGGTCTGTACTAGCCCTCTACCCACCACCCCCCCCCCCACGTCTCCCGTAGGTTGCAGGGGTCACCACCTGGAGAGCATGGAGACTCCCCTCCCCCACCCTAGGAAAGCTACCCTGCAGAGGGGCACTCAGCCAAGCAGTGAGCAAGCATGCAGGCAGCCCCTGCCTGCTGGCCTGGGGTGGGCAGGGTAGCTAGACCACTAAGGAGCCACAAAAGGGCAGACTCGGGGTGGTGGCTAGGTAAGCAGGTGGGGTTAGTGCTGGGGCCCTGTCTGGAGGCCTTAAGAAGGGGAACTCGGGGTGAAAAGGGGCCCTCAGAATGACACCGTGCCCCATCCGCTGCCCCTGGCCATCCTGCAGTCCAGAGCAGAGCCCATGCAAACGAGTTCATACCATAGTGTAAGTGGCTGATGGAGCTGCAGTGGTCAGCTCGGCCCACCCCATCTCTAGTCACCCCACCTGCTTGCCCTAGGCCCTCTGGGAAGGAGACTTGGGTCCCCTTGGCCCAAAGTAGCTAGTAGCCAGCTAGTATGCTCTGTACCCTTCCAATTCAGGGTGCCACCCAGCTCATGGTCCCTTCCCCCTCTTGCCTGCCAGGGCCATGCCCTAGACCTAAAGGTGCCCCTGAGGCTTTGATCAAAACCTCAGGCTGGCCCTGAGGAGGAGTGTGCATTGCAGGCCACAGGGGTGCAGTGTCTCTTCTGGGGTCCCCTCCTTCCAGGGACTTTGTGGGCAGCTGGACCTTGGGCATGACCCTCCAGAAAGGAGTAGTGTATGCCTGACACTGAAGGGCTAGGGCTAGGGCAGCCCCACCCTTGCAGGTCAGGTTGTCCTGACCTGTCTTTCCAAGCACTCTCTACTGCCCCGGTTGGGGGGGGGGGGGGATGCATCCTCTCTGATTCCTAAGGTGGGGCAGACTCAGTGTGACCCCTCCCTGGTAAGGGGGCTTAATTCAGGAGGGACTCCCAGGGATCAGTCTGTCCCCTGTTTGGACAGAGCCAGCTGAGCTCGGGAGCAAGCAGTGCTTCCGGCTGGTGCTTTAGGCTAAATATAGCAGGCAGGGAGGGGGGGTTTCTGGTTACAACTCCCCCCCCCCCCCAGTGCTGGGAAATCGATGCCAACTCCATTAAGCTGCTGGCCTTCCCATCTTGGAGCAGAGCGAGGGGGGGGCTAGACAGGGCCCAGGTCCAGGTGCCCTGTCCACCCGCCAGTCTGGAGCCAGCATGCTCCCGAGGGTATCTCTGAGCCTGTCCCCCCGCCCCCCGGCAGCAGCTTCCGATGGGACCCTGATGGTGGGCATCAGGTCGGCTGGCATGGGAGGTGGGTGGACAGCCCCAAGGCTAGGTCTGTACCTTGCTCACCAGACGTGTGGCCAGCCTCTCAGACCTGTACTGGCCCTCACACCTTTGAGGGCCCCTCTCCCCAAGACCCTATCAGTGCCCTGGCTGGGCTCCCAGGAGGCCCCACATGGCTCCTGGTCGGCATTTGCATACAGGTGGTGCTGCTCCTGTGGGTTGCCCGCCACCCTCCTCCCTGGCGCGGCCTTGACAGCGAAGCCTGGGGCTGGCCACTGCACCCTTCAGTGCTGCTGCTCCTGCACACCCCGGGCCAGCGCTGCCAGGGCTGGGTAGACGCTCATAAAAGGCTTGCCTGGTAAGGTCAGCAGTAGGACCGGGGGACCTCAGCCTCCCATGAAACCTCCCATCGGGCAATGGCCCTGCATCTGCCTGCATGAGCAGAGGACCAAGTCACGGTTGTAACAACAGGCCTGGTCACTCGGGGGCAGCATGCCCATTCCAGGGCTGACCCTATTCCCCCACATGTCCCCTAGAGGGCTTGGAGTCCTCTGGGGAGGGGCCTTCTGAAAGGGAGCTGCCTGGACCACAGCTTGTCCCCACTACCACTGCACTGGTCCCGAGGGGCACCCTGGAGAGCCTTGCCCCCAGGAACCCCCCTGAAACCTCTAAGGCAGGTGAGGGACCTGGTGCACATGGTGGTGGCCAACAATACCTGCCAAACAGCACGGGCCGGCAGGGGCAGCACAGGGGAGCTGTCAGACTGGGGCTGCTACCTGGGCCTTAAGGCACTTGCCAAGGGCTGGTCAAGTACTTGGTGGCCAGGGCAGAGACCCTGAAAGGGTCTCTAGCCTGCTTTAGACCAAGGTGGTAATCCCGCCTCACTCTCTCTAGAATATGACAGTATCCCCACCCACCCCAGTGGCCTAGTGACCAGCAGGCCCTGCCTAGGCCTCTTGGGCCCTCTTCTTGAACATCTTCCCTGCCTGTACAGGAGGGCTGCCCCACCTGTGCCCCCAGCCCCTGCTCCTGTGGGCTGCCATCCAGAGGGTTCCTGCTTGGCCCTGTCCTGCACTCTGCTGGCCGTGTCCCAGGCCTGTAGTGGGGGCTTCTGCTCCATGGAGCTGGGACGGGGCATCCTTCTTTAGCGCCTCCCTCAGGAGGCCTCACCATTCCCCAGCCCTCCCTGACTCCCCAGTACCAGAGCTCAGACCAGCAGGTACAGGCATGGCTGTACAGCCTTTATTGGGTCTGCTGGTCAGTGGGCCCGTGATAGAGGGCCCCCAGGCTAGGGGCGACGTGGCCGAGGAGCCAGGCAACACCAAAGATGACGCCAAGGGTCTTGGGGGTGTCAGGATCATCTGCAAAGGCCTGGGCGCTGTCCAGGGGCAGGTGCACAACTTCTATGAACTCGCCCTCTTCCGCCAGGCCCCCGCCCGGGCCAGCTCGCTGGGCGTCTGTCACCTCCGCAAAGAACATGGTCTGAATGGAGCCAGTCAGCCCCACGCCAGACCTACAGGGGAAGAAAACATCTGCTCAGCCACCCAGTGCCCCCACCCCAACTTCTCAGATCACCGCTCCTGGTGCACACACGACCCATGAAGCATGGACCACACTTGGGAAGGGGATGGGTGAAAGCGGTTTACAGATATAATTAAGGGCACAGATCATGTTAGTCACATGGGTGGGCCTGACAGCATCAAGTGAGCTGCAGAGCTGGCAGAAGCCAGAGAGATTCTTGTGCTAGTGTGCAGGCACTAGGGTCTCTGGTTAACAGCCAGTAAGGTAACGAGTGCCAGTCACACATGCACTGGGAATGAGTTATGCCATCAAGCCTTGCTAGTGGGATTGCAGCCCCGCTGACATGTGGCCTCGAGAACATGAAACCCCTGGCCCACAGAGGCTGTGAAACAGGAAGACGCGTGTGCTGTTCACTGATGATGGGTGGGCAACGCTGACAGGTGAGTGCAGGCTCGACCAAGCGTCCTGCCTGCACTCAGTGGGCCTGTGCTGGCTGGGAAGTGGGACACACTCAAAAGTCCCCCACACAGCCCTGCCCCCTGCATACACTCAGTGGGACATGGATGGGGCTGGACCAGCAGACTACAGCACATGCAGGCCCCAAGGCCAGGCAGAGGGCCCACGTCTTAGGCTGGACATAGTGTAAGGGAGTCCCCTTTTGAGTGGGTGGTGGCCTCAGCCCAGACTGACCTCACCCCAGCTGCTTCCTCGGCCGCCTCCTGCCCCTTATCTCCTGCTGACCCCTTCCTGATGGCCCGCTTCCGGAAGCGCCCACGGCCTGTGCCTTTGATGGTGGCGGCAGTCTGTGGCTTCCAGGTCCTGTTTCCGCTGCCTCGGGAAGGACGCGAGCCCAGCAGGCCCTGGGCACTGCCTCCTCCGGGCCGTGGCCCAACCGCAGTGTGAGCACATGCAGGCACACACACCTGCCCCTCTAAGGATGTCCTCAGCCTCCCTGGCCTTGTCACCTGGGAGTAGGTGAGTGACCTGCTGCCCCGCCCCACCGTGCAGCCTCCCCAGTCACACACTCCTCTTCACCTCTCAAGTCTGAGCTGGCTGCCTGCTGCTCCCAGTCCCCCATGGCTCGCTCCTCAGGGCCCTCACACTGACGATAGCCCTGTCTGCACAGCCTCTGCTCCCCCTCTTACCAGAGGCACCCCAGGCCCTCTGGAGTCAGCTTGTATCTATCCTTGGCCTAGGGTCTCTGCAGACCACTGGCCAGTACCCAAGGAGCCACTCAGACCACTGAAGTCTGCCCACTGCCTTCCCTGGACTCTCAAGACCTCTAGGCGGTAAACCCTTGCCTTCCAGATGGGGCTCCAGAGGCAGAGGTCACCCCAAGACCCAACAATGAGAGTGAGGCCCTGTGCCGGGAAACACCCCCCACCCCCACCCCAGCAGCCCCAGGGAGGGATGGCGTCCTTAGTGCCCACACCGTCTGTGCTGGGAAGGCAGACCCAGCCAGTGGGGTCCCCAGGGCTATCGAAGGGCTCTGGCGAGGCAGTTCCCAGACCTGGCTCTCCCTCACCAGCCCAGAGCTGCAGTCTCCCCTTGCTGGGCCAGCTCAGCCCCCATTCCTGAGAGTCGGAGACCAGCGCTGACTCACCCCCACTCCTACCCCTGCCCCCAGCATGTAATCCCACAAGAATTGCAGGCACCTGTCGGCAGCAGCTGTCCCGGGAGTCAGCCCCACGTGACTGGGGGCCGCAGGGTGGGGGCGTGAGGCCCAGCCTGCTCTCAAACAAGCCCCAGGAGCCCCAGTTCCGGCCTGGCTTCCTGGAGATGCCACCCACCCTCCCAACCCCACAGTCAAAGAGACATCTGTCTGCCAGCACAGCCGGGGGACAGGGCACTCACTCCTGGCTAGCCACTGGACATGCCCTGGACCACTCGTGGCAGCCCATAGGTCCAGCCAGCCCACCTGTATGTGGCGACCCGGCGCAGGTCAGACGGGGTCAGTCGGTAGCCGCACTCTTCCCAGGCCTCCTTGCAGGCCAGCTCCTCCAGTGAGAGCCCCAGCTGGTCCACTAGGCCTGCGCATAGCTCGTAGGTCACACCTGCAGAGCCGGGCAGGGGGGGCTGCAGACCCCGGGGCGTGTCCTGGTCCACTGCTGCCAGGGATCCTGGGAAGCGACGTTCGACCTCGCCAGCATACACAGCTTGGGGGAGAGCATGGCACATGACTACCGATCCAGCCACCCAGACCCCGGGCCTCGGGAACCAAGGGGCTGGCCAGTGACCCTGGAGCAACCTCACCTGGCCGGAACTGCTTCACCAACACCACACTTCTCCTGGTGACGTTGTACAGGAGGACAGCCACGCTGTGGGGAGGGGGGCACTCAGCAGACACAGCCCTGTGCTCAGGGCCCTCACTCGGCCTGACCATTGCTTCCTGCCCTTCCTCCCCAGCTGACACCCTGGCTCTGATGGGGAAACTGAGGCCAGATGCGGGAGAACGGGAGGTGACTGGGGTGGGGAGAGGGCACAAGGGCAGGTGACAGCAGTAGAGCCCAGGTGATGACTGATGGGACACATGACCCCTGCCAGCCAGCTGTTCCCTGCTAGCTCTGAGGGGCCTGCCACCCACTGCAGCCCGGCCTGCAGGCCTCAGGGCCACCAAGGTCAGAGGTCTGGAAACGGCGAGGGGCTTCCTCCTCCGGGCCTTCGGTGGCCCTGGGCTGCCTGACCAGGCTGTGCCCTTACCTGTCATGCGTCTTCATGAAGTCCCAGGACTTCTGGGTGCCGTTCTGAAAGAGGCGTGATAGTAGTCAGGCAGGTAGCTTCAGGTGGACAGGGGTCCAGGGCCCCAATAACCAGGCTGTCCATACTGCACTGGATCCGGGTACGGCAGCTGAGGAACTCGGTGGGAACCATCCTGGCTGAGCCGAGGCTGGGCGGGGCATCCTAGGTGGGGCACTACAGGGCATGGGACAGAGCAGGCTATAAGCTGTCACCAATGAGACACACCACACTGCCAGGAGTGCCCAGCAGCCCACCTTCAAGAGCACCAGCTCAGGCATGGTGGGGCCCGACCACCGAAAGAGCCGGCATTTCAAGGATGGGACTGGGAGACTAGGAGCCAGAGATTCCAACATGTTGACGGCCTCTGCACAGGCTGCTGAAGTCCATGAGAACAGCTCCCCTCTAACCTGGGGCCCCTGCCGGACTCCCTGCCGGACTCCCAGGGAACCTAAGCGTGGGGCAGGGCAGGGGCCAGTCCACTGCGGGCGCCAACAGGCAGAAGCATGAGGGGCCTGCTAGCTGAGCCCCATCCTAGAGGGCCGATATGGGGTCTCAGAGGCTAGTCTCAAGGCTGCATGGGGCAGGGGCCATCCCAGCCGCCTCCACCCCTCCTCAGGGGCCCACCCCCAGTTCCAGCCCATCTGCCACCCAGTCACGTGGTGGCCCAAGGATAGGGGAACAGCTGGCTCCACCACAGGCTCTGTCCAGGTGGGGGAGGGGCCAGGCATGTCTGCACCTAGGCCTGAGCAGTGGGCCCAGAGGAGGCAATTGAACTGGGGGCCGAGGGTGGGCTTCCCAGAAGAGGCGGTTGCCTTGGCCTCATAACAGCTCAGTGTCAGGATGCAGGTGGTCAGACTGGTCTGAGCTTGGCCAGGAGGCAGTGGCCTCTGTTTCCATGGGGGGGCTGGTGTCCCCACGCACCCAGGTCATAGTGCCCACAGGCCATTGTGAGGCACTTCCTAGCAGGCAAGCCTGAGCCTGCCTAACATCAACCTGCTGTGGGGCCAGCCAGCCGCCTCCAGGATGGGCCCAGGTAAGCTGGCCCACTCCCGTGTCCCGTACTTGAGGTCCAGCCCGTGGGGAGGGAGAAGGTGTGGGGCAGAATTAGGGTGAGCATGCACACACATACATACACACCACTCCAATCCTTGCTGACCCTTCCTTTGTCCATCCACCAGGTGCCCCAACTCAGCAGCCCTGCCCACCACAGCCTGTAGCCACTTAGCTTCCATCCAGACCAGCTTAGATCGGCCAGCTGCCCAAAGCATCTAGAGGGCCTGTGGTGAGCTGCTCCACCCCTCCCAGTGCCCCAAGAGCCCCGGGGCCCCCCAGGGATGTGCAGTCAACCAGCAATTCCACACCCACCAGCCTCCTTGCCCTGAGCCACCACCACCCCAGGCCCCCCTGCTGTCCTAGACTAGCTGCAAACCTGAGCCCAAGGGCGTGAAAACCTGTCCTCCCAGGCCGCGCGGGCACAGGAAGTGGGGGAGGGGAGACAGGGGCCAGGGGCGGGGCTTCAGCAGGAGCTGTCCAGAAGCTGAGTCCTGGAGAGGCACTACAGACACGGAACAGAGTGACCCCTTCCAGAGGGAATGCTCTAGTTGACCACCGTGCGGGAGCCCCAGCTCTGAACATAAAAGGAGGACAGCAAGGTTTGAGCGTGAAGCCCACCGGATCCCCCAACCCACCCCTGTTCAGGAGGCGGGGCGCCGGGCTCCTATCCTGCGTAGGGAGAGGGAGGAGGGTCCACGTCCTGGTCACCCAGGTCTGTGCACCCACCACGGGCTCCTGGCCCGGCTCTCAGGGACTGGCAGCGTGAGCAAGGGAGGTGGGGCGGACGGTACCACCCATGGACCAGGAGGAAGCGCACCTCACTGGCCCCCGCAGCCAACCCTCCTGTTTCGTGCCATCTATCGCCTCCTTCAAGTCTCAGCAATGAGGGCACCGCCTCAGAGAAGCCCTCCCTGACCCCTGACCAGGATGCCGGGTCAGTCACACTGCGCCAAGGCAAGGGGCACAGAGAAAGCCGGTTGGGCACACCTGCTTGGAGGATGGGCGGCCCCGCGACCGAGAGGGCAGAGGCGAGGTCCGGGGCGGAGGCCGGCGCTCGACTGGGCGGGGCGCCGACAGGGAGGCGGGGTAGGCAGGGGGCGGGGCCTCCTGGGCGGGCCCAGCGGGGGGCGGGACGGCCCGGTAGGGGCGGAGCCTCGGAGACGTAGGGGCGGGCGGGGCGAGGGCGGCAGTGGGGATGGGGGTGGGGGTGGGGGCGGGAACTGAAGGCGCGTGGCGGCGCGGGCTCACCTGGCGGTAGTGCAGTGTCAGCGGCCGCAGGTACGGCGAGTCGGTGCAGCGGCCTAAGGCCGCGCCCTCGATCCTGTCCATGGCGCCCGGGGCCGAACTGGGCGGGCGCGGAGACTGGCGAAGAAGAAGCTGCCAGGGGCCGGCGCGAACGACCGGTGGCCTCTGGGCATGCGCAGAGGGAGCCGGGCGGGGCGGGGCGGCGTGCGCAGGTCGCACCTCGGGGAGCCGCGCAGGTGGGGCCGCCCTGGGCCCTTGGCTGGCTGCCCTGGGGAGTTGCGCCCGGGGCGTGACCCTAGCGTGTAGTGACCCCGTCAGGTGGACTTGGTCTGCGGCTTGGGGACTGGATTCGAGTCTGTGGGTACTCCACGAGGACAAGGGAGTGGACATAAAGGGTTTTGAAGCTGTGGGGTTGGGACCGCCTGGTGCTGTAGAGGAGCACCGTTGCTCCCCAGGGACTGGTGAAAGTCACTTGATACTTAGAAACCGGGCCCACCAGGCCCCAGTTCCATAGCTGTGGCAGACCGCTGTGGGGCTGGAACTGCCCGCTTCTCTGGGGACAGCCTAGCCTGACATCCAGGTTTCCCCATAGCAAGACAGCTGCGCCCCAGAGTGGAAGCTTGTGGCCCAGACAGAGCTGCAGGCCTGTGGGTCAGGGTTCAGGAAGTGCCGAGCTGTGGGGAGGTGGTGCTCTGGGGCCCTGGAAAGATAAACTAGCCTTGGTCCTCCTAACTTGGAAGGGTACTGCCCTCCCACCCCTGGCCAGGCCACACAGGTCAGGGGCTAGAGCACTACCCTGGGCTTTACTGTGCTCCCAAAAGTTGTACTGAAGGCCTAGCACTGTGATCACTCCTTTTCTGGAAATGGAACCTTTGCAAACTTTCGTGACAGTGAAGTCAGGCTGTATTAGGGCAGGTCTCACCCAATAGCATGTCCTTACTCATTTAACCCAGAGAGCCAACTCCTAATGTGGCAGAACTGCTATCAGGCACAAAGTGTTGAAACATGCCTTAGCCAGGGTCTAACAGTAACCCTTTCTCTCCCCTCCTGGAAAGTGGGCTAGGGGTCTCGCTGTTAACCACAAGGTCAGAGATAACAGAGCACCCGCTGCTCCTTGGGAGAGAGACAGGGCTGTTTGCTCCCACAGAGTGAGGGCCTTAGAAATCCTCTCTTGGGGCAGCTTTGGCTGAATGGCCGAGGAGTTGGGTTTGGTTCTCTCCTTGCAATCTCTTTCCTTTGATCCTTCCTCCCGGGAATGTAGCCCCTGGCAGCCAGTGGGAAGTGGCCAGTGGAGCCTGCTCCTGAAAACAGTAGCCGCCCTGGGATAGAACTGAGATCGAGGAAGAAGGAGAGGGAAGCAGGCCAGCCTGGGCCACAGTTAGATGCCAGAGGTCCAACTAGCCACTTCCTAGCTGCAAATCATAGCCCGAGCTATTCATGTCCACTCCTGGAAATCTTATGAATTTTTAATCCCCTCATACCCCCCATTGTGTAGTTCGGCTTGCCCCTTGATTAGCCAAAGTGAAATTTCCCCTTCCACATCCTGTGTCTGCCTTTATTTCTACACAGAGCCCAGCGAGACCTGGCTGGCTCACACTAAGAAGGTGTGGGGGATTTGGACATACTGAGGAGCAGTGGGGAGCCCTAGTTGCACAGCCATGACTCGTAGAGTTGCTACTTGCAAGGCTGGCAGTTTGAAATTACCAGCCACTGCAAGTGAGGAACATGGGGCTTCCTCCCTCATAAAGAGTTACAGTCTCAGGAACCCAAGGAGGCGGTTCTACCTTGTCCTATAGGGCTGCTGTGGGTCGGTGTGCACTCGTGGCAGTGAGGGAGGAGTGGCCGGGGTCCCTGAAGGGGCATGGAAATAGTGTATCCTCAGGGTCCCCAAGAGGGACTAGCCCTGGGATGTCTTGGTTCTGGACTTCAAGCATTCAGAACCATGAGAGAATAATCTTCTGTTGTGACAGCCGCACTTTGAGGGCCACAGTTACAGGCAGCTAAGAACTTGCTCGGTGTCCACCCAGAACCTGTGCCCCTGCGCACGCACGCACGCACGCGCACACACACACACATACACACACACACACACACAGAGCCCTCTCTCCCTGCCTTTGACCTGAAAATGGCAAGGGTCCGGAGGTGAGGGAGAGACACACCTGGCTGGGACCCTGGGCTAAAGGACCACCTTGATTCAACTACCCTGGACTCCGCACCCTGCCCATTGGTGGGACTGCTTGTAGTGATGTGGAATTACTCAGTGTGACTTCTGTTCCTGTCTAACTCCAGGAAGTGATGGGCTGGGCCGTGCAAATCAGGGGTGCGCAGCACTGATGAAGGGCGTTGGTCAGCTTTGCTGTTCCCCTGGGTCTGCAAGAGCCAGCCGTCTCTGAAGCAGGCACAGAGGTTCCTGTGGCCATCAAGGAAGAAGGGTGTTGGTGACTGCACAAATCTTAATAAGATTGACCGATTAAACTGTGCTGTGTGACATGAACACCTTATCATTTGATCTCCCTCTTGGCCCATTTTAAGCTTGCTGTAGTGTTTCACATTTCCTGCTTTCTTTCCATTTGTGTTTTTCCCCTGTTTTGCTATTCTTGTCAGGTTTTGGTTTGGTTTGGTTGTGGGTTTTTTGGATGTTTTTCTGTATAGGAAATCCCGAATGGTCGACCTATAGAGACAGTCACTGGATTGTTGGTGTCGTGGGGTGCGGCAGGGGACAACAGGGAAAGTGAGAGAGCTAATAACGATGAGTATAAGAAAGAAGGAAATGTTCTAGAACGGGTTGTGGTGATCATTGTACACCTCCTCTTAAAATGATTCACTACTGAATTGTATGAATGTGAATTATATACCAATAAAACTTATTTTTGAAGGCAATCCAGTTTAAACGTGAATGATTTAGACATTTAGTGTTACAAACAAAGTGCTCTTAAACCCACAGCTTTAAACCACCAGACCCTTATTCTGGGGGTGAAAACATGGGGCTCAGCTTAACCTGGTGTCATTAGCCCCACTTTGGGGCTGCAGTTCTCACAGCCTGATGTGCCAGAGGGCTTGGGGGACATGCATGGCTGGTAGCAAGAGACCTCAATTCTGGGCCTGTCTGTTCTGCTACTAAAACCATATCAGGAGTGTTTGGGTTTTTTTCTCCTTTGTGACATTTTTATTTTTCTTCCTGGGAGGTGGTGAATATGGTTCTGAAAAATCAGCTGCACGGAAACAATAAGGAGCGTTTTTAAATAGAGAAACACTCATTAGGTAACATCATCAATAACAGTTGCAAAAGATGGAGAGCTGGATGGGCTCCGTTGTACGTTAAGATTACATATGCATAGCAAAAGGAAGTCCAGGTGGTTGGTCGTTAAAGAGTATTTTTGTTTTTCTCTCTTTGACCTTTAGTCGGGCTCCAGGAGACTCAGTTTTCTTTCCAACAAACTTCCCACTGGTCTCTCCTTTCACACTTCCCGTCTCCTGAGCTCACACTCGCCACTGGCCTCAGCGGGCGGCTGTGCCCTCACTGCACGGACGTGGTCTCTTGGCCCACAGAGGATGTTACAGTTGGGTTTTTCCTGCTCCAGACTCATTGTCTGGGTTTCCTTTGATTCCAGAATTGGGAAAGGCAGCCCTCGTGCTCGGAGAGGTTCAGCCATCCCTAGGTGGGAATCCCCCAAAATCTGTTACCTGGAGGGTGTGTGTGTGTGTGTGTGTGTGTTTCCCTGAGACCTTGTATTTCCTAGGAGGATCCTTCTGCATAAAATCATCTACCACGCTCCCCCCAGCACACCCCGCTCCTACCTACCACCGCCCCACGAAGGCTCTCGCTTGGCCTGGCACTTCTTAAGAAGGTGGCACTCAGCCAGCCAAGTCTGTTTCACAGCACCCCTATCTCCCCAGAACTGCTCAGAGCTGACTGCAATGCCAGCTGTCTTCACATCTGGGTGGGCAGGTGCCTCTGGAATAAGGGGGCACTTTTACGTGGCTTTTTTTTCATGGCATGTAACTCCCACTAAATGACAGTGTGGGGCAGTGCAAATGAGGTGCTTGTAGCCTATCCGGGATTGAGCAGCTTGCAAATAATGCAAATATTTGGTTGGAACCTTGCAAATAAGGTGTATGGGACCCTAAGGAGGGGTGGGTCAGCTTTGCCGTCCACCAAGCTTAAAATGAGCTGTCCCAGAGCCAGGCAGGGAACTTCGTGTCCACAGAGAAGAGGCCGCCTAAGTAGAAACGTGACCTTTGGACAGAGTTCCTGCACTGGGTCCTCCCAACCCCCAGGGACAGAGTTGTGATGGAGGATGGGGAGATGCGGCAGCAGCACCAGGGTGCAGCATGGGAAGACACAGTGACATGACACCAGCGGCAGGCTTGCCACCCCCCACCCGCTCCTTCACCCCCACCCCACTCCAGGGGAGGACAGTGTGCCTTAGGGCAGCCAGCAGGCGCCCTGGGTGCTTATCTGCCTGCAGAGCTCAGGAACTGTTACGCTTACCTGGGTAGGGGACCCAGGGGCTGAAGGAGAGCCCACCTGTGGCATGGCTGTACCCTCAGCCCTTCCACAGCCACGAGTGCAGCCCATGGGCTCTGCAGAGAGGACCCGGGAGGGTGGCTAATGTCAAGATTGGAGGCAGGTCTGACCTCAGCCTCAGGTGAAGACAGTGGTGACTGCGGACAGTGACTCAGTTTCTCGTGGAGAGACCAGAAGCCCACCACGCCCTTTTTGGTTTGCCCATCTTTCATCTTTTTTTGTTTGCTGTTTGTCTGTCTCTCCCTCCCTCCCCCGTTCTCCCTCAGTGTGTGTGTGTTTCTGTGCATCTGTCTCAGCTCTGGGGAAGGTCTTGACCCCTTCTGGCTTCTGCCGTGAGGCGATCTTCTTGGGGGTTGGCATCTTTCCCCTAATCTCTGTTTCTCTAACTTGTTTAACCTCGTGTCTAAAAAGAGATTGACTTAAGGTGCACCCTACACTAACCCGTCCAGTAATACTCCAGACGACGCGTACTCTCCATGGGCTGCTGGCCACAAGTGAGAGGGGACACAGTCCGATCCACAAAAGGGCTCTTGTGGCAGAGCTATCACACAGTGGCTTTAAGGACCAGAACTTTATTCTCTGCCAGTTCAGGAGACCAGAAGTCTGAATCCAGGGCCTGGCTTGGGGAAGGCTCACTTTCTGTCTGCCTGGGAAAGGGTCCTCTCAGCTCCTTGGCACCCTGCACATGAAGACAGTTGTCCCATTTCTACAGCCAGGCTCTTTGGTTGACATCACCTCTCAGGACTCAGAAGCTCAAGCAGGCTCAGGCCCCTCCCTACAGCAGCGTGACCCCTGTTGTCAGCAGGACGGACGACATCCATAGGGTTAGGGTCCCAGTCCCTGCGCTAAGGACGCAGTCAGCCTTTAACAGACACCACTGACTAAGAAGTTACATGAAATGCATGATTTGTATAGAAAATGACCATAAAATATGCATGCAGAAACCAGCATGAGAAATTGCCTATTTCCAGGGCCTGTAAGCCTACTTGTGGTCCTGATTCTGAGCTGACACCAGAATCAGCATCAGAAGGTGCAAAACAATTGCTGACAGTTGGCCCCAAACCACCCTCTGGACTTTGTGGTAACGATTCACTCCATTTTCTGTCCCTTCACCCCTCTGTGTGGTCTCTGTGTCCGTCCGTCTGGGCAGACTGGAGACACTCATAGACACTCACATGTCGATAAGGAAGAGCTGTATAGAGATTAGATATTGAGAAAACACCCCAGTCCGGATCAAGTCCATAGGCTTGATGTTCGCCCATGTGCCTGACACCAGTCTATAAATTCCTCTTCAGACTCATGAAACACATGCGATGATGCCAGTGGGGGGAAAGTCTGTGGATCCTGTACCAGTGGAAGCACCTCAGCACTGGCGTGGGTCTCCACGTGCCGCCTCCAGCTCCAGTCCGCTGGCTCCACCAGCGTAGATCATGTGGCTTGTCAACAGGAAGGTCTCCCAGGTGAGAGTGAGGGTCTGGCCTCCAGTGAGGCACCACTTATTTGGTGCCTCCAAATAAGGTCACCACGCTGTGACCTGATTGACAGGATAGACTCCACCCCTTCGCAAGTTGACAGGAAATAATGTAACTGCCACAGCTTCCGAACTATTCACCTGCTGTTTTGACCAACTGAGGGCAGTTCAGTCTTCTGAGCTAGCTGAGGTTTTAGGAGAGCTGAACAGAACTGTTTCCCACCCCCCCCACCCTTGCCAAGGGTTCACAGAGGCAGGGGTGCTGGTGTGTGTGTGTGTGTGTGTGTGTGTGTGTGTGTGTGTGTGTGTTGAGAAGGGGGGATGACGCGCAGGCTGTTCAACCTTTCTGCTCCTAGGCTTACTAGAGTCTTCTCCAGCAATCAAATGTGGGCCAAAGCAGGCATGCCTGAGGTCGGTCTCACAGATCACATCTCCTGGGTCACTGCCAGGAGAGGGGAGCCAGTTGCCTCTCCCCCAGCCACCCCCTTGGGACTCACTTTCTGGAGCTCCTTACTCGGATGCCAGGGCCCGTGTTTCTTCGTCTCCACTCCTGTGTGGGTGGAGTGCAGCCCCATGCAGCAACGTGCTGACAAAAGCACACTCGCCCTCTGAGGGGGCTTTTTTCCACACTGGTGCTGGAGTGGCAGCTTGGCTGGGAATGAGGTTCTGGGTCTGAAATCACCTCCTTCAGAGTGCCGCAAGTGTTGCTTCATCACCTCTTTGCCTCCGGTGCGACTGCTTTTCCACCATTGTGGGGCACCTTGGGGCCTCATCTATGTCATTTTGCAGAACCATCCATCTGCATGGGGAGAGTGCACTCTCTCAGTGGTCCGGGCTGCCCGCATCGCATTTCTGTCCAGGCCCAAACTGTCTGCCGAGAGAAATGGGCCTCTCCCCAACTGGACCTTGGAGTCGTCGGGTCGATGTTAGCAGTTGCTTTGCACCTTCTGAGGCTGCATTTTGTAGTTACTTGGATGTTATGGAGTCTCACTTTGCTGATGGCCATCTAGCGAGCTGTGTATGCCTGACCGAGCCACTCTCCATCCCCTCACATGCCCTTGACAGCTGGGCAGTGCCATGTGAGCAGAGCTGTGACTGCATTTGAACGATGCTGCTGGTGACGCTGCCGAAAGCACTGGGACTGCCAACGACATGCAGCTGGGGTCTCCTGAGAAGTAGGGAGACAAGACTCCCATCTCACAGCCTTTAGACATCATGTCCCGAGGGAGGGGCCGGGTCATCATGCTTGGTGGGGCCTCCCTCCAGGGATGCAAGGGGCCCAAACCTGACAGTACTGTGGGCAGGGCACAGCCCTGGGCAGCATTGTTATGTTGTGTGTAGAGACCAGCTGGCTGCGTCCCTCTTTGTCCTTCATGACGTTGTATTGGTCTGAGTGGATTAAAGAAACAAATCCTTAGACACTCGTGTATAGAAAAGAGCTTTATATTCAAGAGCAATTGAATATTGAGAAAACATCCCAGCCCAGTCCAGATCAAGTCCATAAGTCTGACATTTGCCCGTATGTCTGATACCAATCGGTAGAGTCCTCTTTAGACTCAGGAAACACATGCAATGTTGCCAAATGCGGGAAGATCCCAGGCCAGTGGGTGGGAAGTCTTGTGGAGCCAGGAGTAGTGTAAGCATCTCAGTGCTGAGAGGGTTTCCCATGTGGCTTCTCTGCCTCCGGAGGTCTGGCTCCATCAGCCCCTCTCCACAGAGCTGTCTCGCGGGGGAGGGAGCCTGTGTGCCCCCTCCGGTGAACTGCTGATCTCATCAGCGCCTCCAAATGAGGTCATCAGGCTACTACCTGATTGACATACTGGACTCCATCCCTTCACTCAGAATCCTCAAAGTGACACCAGACTAGGTAGCTGCCACAGACCACCCCTTCCTTATCAATTTGACACTTTCACATAAATCTTTAGCCATATATAATTGTAAAATAAACAAGAGAATCCTATCTGTGCCTAATAGGATAAACCTAAAATGCATACAATTAAAAAATATGCCACCCGCATTTAGATATGACATTCTATCAGTGAACAAAACAAAAATATTCTATGCCTATAATCCTATAACCCCATGAATATATTCCCCCACTTATGAAAGTTTGTAAGCCAACCACTCCAACCACTTCATGCTTTTATGCCCCTAATTTTGGGTATCTAATTCAAAAAGGGCATTTTGAAGATCCATTGCTGGCCCCTAGGGATCTTTTTCTCCTGTCCACGCCAAGTGTGATATTTGATCAGTGCCTTCAGTGCGTCTATGTGAATTGACACTGCAGTTCTGTTCAGACTGATGTCAGCTGTGTCACTTTCTGTTGAAACTCCATGCTCTCCCTCCTGACAGTCTGTTGGACTGCCCCTCGAAAGCAACGGCGGCTTGGGCTGCTCGTGGTGGTGGCACATAGCTCAGACATTTAGCACTGCTGCCCTCTGACAGAACAGGCGCCCTGGTGGCGTCGTGTTTATTGTGATTTGAGCTGCAGTTCGAGACCACCAGCTGCTCCCCGGGAGAAAAAGGAGGCTTTCGACTTCTGTTATGAGCTATTTCAGAGCCCCCTGGGAACCCCATAGTCAATTCTACTCTGCCGTGTAGGGTGGCTCCACCACCCACCTGCTCTCTCAACAGATGTTACTGGCTTCAAGCTGGCAGCAATGAGACCCTTGCTCTGAACCCCTCCACAGTTGAACATGTGTTCGCCGAGGACCTACTGTGTACCAGCCGCCATTCTGGGCCCCGGAAGATGTGGGTGTGGCAGGCATACTGCTGAATGCAGCCTCAGAAACTTATGTGCTGTCTGGGAGGCTCACCCCTACTGTGTGCGTGTCAGCTGTGGGTACCATTGCCCAACCCTTGTGGGCTCCAGCCTGCCCCCCCTCCCCCAGATCTCTTCCCCAGGCGCCCTTGGGTCTAGAAGGAAGTATTTCAGGGCAGGGGCTGGAGAGTTATGTGCAAGACTCTCAGCCGCCCTCCCCCTCAAGGCACTGCCCCTGGAACAATGCCCTTCGTGGAGGGGGCTCCCTCCCATGAGGGAAACCCTCGGCTCAGAGAATGGCGCTTCCTGCGTTTGTAGTGGCAGCGGAGTGATTCATGCTGCCCCTCACAGGACTGAGGGTCCCCCAAGGGTTCAGCAGGGGAGGGGGAGGGCTGGGTAGTGGGGCGGTATGGGAGGGTCTGGAGGTCAGCGGGGAGCTGCAGGTGGCGGTGGTCAGAGTGCAGAGAGGAGCCATAGGTGGCCACAGCCTGGAAGCCTACAGTGCTGAGTGACTCAGAGTGTGTGTGTGTGTGGTGGGAGGGAAGTGGGGAAGGGGGGCCTGGACTGAACCGGGTAGGGGACTGGAAGGCTCTCTTGGGTTCTAACTCCTTGGGAAGTTTTAAGGGGTAGGGGATGTGTGAAGGCAGGCACAGCTGGGTCTGGCCCTCGGCCACACCCACGGGCTACCCTTGCAGCCATGATCTCCGGGTTCCTTTCCAGGGCATGCTGGGAGATCCCTTCACTGTGGTCCAGCACCCATCACCAGCTCTGGTTTCCAGCCTCAGCTCTCTGACTGCCCTGCCTGCTGCCTTTGCCAACTCCTCCCCCCCCCCCCCCAACCTGGGCCTTCTAGGGCTTGGTGTTCCCTGGGCCCTTCTACCCCAGTCCCAAGCTCACGCCTTACTCCATCACCCAGGATGTGCCTGCCTACCGCTTTGGACTCAGGTAGGCTATCCCGCTTTGGTGACACATACCCTGCTGCAGTGTCCCCTCTATCCAGCGCCAGTGCTGAGCCCCCAGGACCCACTGCTCATCTGGCAGAGAGAGGACTCACGAGGGGGCACATTCCAGCTTGGCCTCCCTCGGTGCCCCACCTCACCCAGGATGCGGCCTTTTTGGATGTCCAGTCAATCCCCTGTGCTCAGCAGGCTCTCGGAGTGTACTCGGGTCTGCAATGGTCTTCCACCTGGACCCTGAGCCAAGTTGTGGGAGAGACCTTCCTAGGCCCGTGGAGAACAAGGTGGGTGTCCATAATGGGCTCACGGGCTGTGGGGTAGCAGGGGAGTGGGAGGTCTCACTGCACCATCCGTCAGACCCACCCCTCAGCTACTGGGGTGCCATGCACCCTATCTCCTGTACTCTTTTCACGATGGTGGACTCACAGGCTTTGCGCCTGGCAGTTGGGAACAGAGGTTTACCAGACAGGTTTCCCCTGAGGCTGCCCTCCTGCAGCGGGAACCGGATCCCATTTGAGGGAGGCCCCACCATGGAGACCCCTGTGTGGTAACAAAGACCAACTGGAACATCCAAAATCAAGGTCCCCAAAGTGGTGGTACATCATCTGCTAGAGGGAAACTTATGGGGGAAGGGCAGGTGAGGTAGAGTGTGCACAGTACCCCCACCTCAGGGGGATTCGTGAGGATCAATGAGGTTTGGCCTTGTCTGGCCTGGGGTGCAGCCAGTGTTGGGGTCTACTTTTCTCTCCCTTATGACCCCACTCCCAGCTGTGAGCACCTGACTGAGGCTGGCCGATCAGGGCGCTACCCTGGGGCGTGGACAGGATCGAGGAGGGAGAGCGCATATGGGGGCCGGGGTGGGGTTGCAGAGGGATGGATTAGATGGATGGGGGCGGGGGTGTGAGAGAGACAGCAGAGGGTGGGGGGGGGGGCGCGAGCTCTCACGCTGTATGAGACCTTAGTTTTGGGTTCCACGTTCTTGCCTTGTTTGAAGTAGTGGTCATCGTGTTACGCAAGGGCAGTGGGTACAAACGCCTGGGCTGGGGAATGCCCACCACCTGCGACCCTCCCCGGCCCCAGGAAGGGGACGTCTGTGACTGCCCACCCTTCAGATTGGGCCACGGAGACCCACCCGGACATCTCGGACACTGTCCTCTGACTCCACTGGCGGGGAACCCAAGGCAGCCCTCTTTCCCCACCCACCCCCCTGCCCCGCCCCCCGCGGGGCTCCCAGCCTGGCCTCCGAGTCTGGCCGAGAGGCTCGGTGCGTTTCCTGCCCGCCGCCCCAGCTCGGTTCCTGCAGGAAGTGGCCGCCTCCTGAACAAAGAGGCCGGCAGACAATGGCAATTGAATTGGGCCGGGGCGCTCGGCGCGGGGGCAGGCCACCAGCTGCCCACACTGATAAGACCCGAGCGAGGCCAGACCAACGTCCGTTGCCCCGAGTCGGCGGGGGCCAATGGGGAGCCGGCCCCGGCTCCACCCCGCCCGTCACGGCCGAGACACCAGCGCTTCGTTGCTCTTCCTTCGCCTTCAGCACAGCGCCGATCCGAGTGTGCTGCCGCCGCGGCCCTTGCTGACCTCGGAGGGGGGACCCCGGCGGCGACGTGTGCGGGTCCCCAGTACACTCCCATTAGGCACTCACCCCTCCTGAGGTCCCCAACCAAAACCTCCAAAGGAGAGGAGTCCCGCCCAGGTTGCGTGCCCAATCTGCCCTCTGCTGCCTGGGCACCTCTGCACATCCCGCTGTCCCTAGGGTCTCTGGCGCAGCAGGTTGCAACCGGCCACCAGCAGAAGGGATGCTGTGTGGTGTGTGCTTGTGAGCATCCTCCCGGCGTCTTCCTGAAGGACCCAGTACCGGGCTGTCCAGAATTGGGAATGGGGTGAACCTTAGTTGTTACCACAACAGCAACCTAAACCCTACCAAAAGCCCCATGCCAGCTTCCTAATGGGCAATGCTTTTGAGTCCACGCAGTGACTATTGTGCCAGCCCACCACAGTGAGGGTCCCCTCTCCTTTCTAGCGCTGGCCGTTCCTGATGAGAGGTCTGGATGGGCCCAGTCTGGTGAGCTGGCCTGCTGTGGCCCGTGCTCTATCCAGCAGCATTCTTTGCCAACACTACTGTTCAAATGGCCACTTCCTCTCCCAGCCAGCTCTCACAATCCCATGAGGAAACTGAAATTACGGCCCAGGTCAGGTGTTCATAGTCCTCAAAGTGGCTCTCTGCACTTTCCACTTTCATGAGGTCTGTGCAGAAGGTCTGGAAGACCTGTGTATTACTGATGAGCTGAACCACGCTCTTCTCTGGGGTACTCGGCTTCCTGGCTGGGGCATCAGGATCCCTGGGGTTGGGCCGGACAGGAAGAGCATCTAAGGTCGAGGTGGACTGTCTTCCGTTCAGTCAACACTTCTTAACGTCACCTGTGTGACGGCCCAAGAGCCCTCCCCAGTCCCTGGAGGACACTATGCTTGACAAAGTGCCCGGGACAATTGCTGTTGCTAGGTGCCATGAGATCGGCTCAGATGCCTGGACCCCAAAAGGACATGCTTCCCAGGAGGGTCACCCTTGCTGCTGCTGAACCCACTCGACTAGGGAAGGGCAGGAAGGCCCCCCATCCAACATGGTCACTACTGCTCAAGTCATCTGGTCTCCTCCCAGGAGCACAGCTGTGGCTGGGTAGTTGCTGGAGTTTTGCAGAAAACAATGGTGTCGCTTTCTGGCATTTCAAGTTACAGTATTGGGATGACTAGCATTTGTGAAAACCTGTCAATGACCTTATTGAGAACGAGGCAGTAATTAAAGGAAAAAAATCAAACACTTCCACTCAGTTGTAATTCAATGTAGAAAGCTTTTACAAAACAATTTTTTAGTATGCATATAATCTAAGAAATATATTTACGTAATTTACAACTATATACATATTACTCTAGTTAAATGGATAAACATTACTAAGGATTCTGTATGGTCTGGTCCAGAGGATGTCCCTAGGGGTGACACACCCAGCTGCAGCACCAGGATCAGGCCCAAGCTGGCTGAACCGTGTATACGCACCATCCCCAAGCCCACCTACCTCTTGAGCGGGGCCTGTCCTCTGTCAGAACACAGTCTCTGCCCTGCACTAGCCTGGCTGCCACTCAAACTTGCTGCAGACTTGCCTGTAGCCATGCTGTTGTGAACAGTTCAGTGACCACAGACTCACAAGATCAAGGGGTAGATGTACCTGCAGAGCACAGCCAAGGGTAGGGCTGGCTTCCCACCCTTGCCTGTAAGTAGCCCTTGGCCCTTTTTGCGGCCAGCATGCCAGAGATCCATGGCACCGGGCACCATCCTGGTGACTCCTGGAACCTGCACCAGGGCGACAAAGGGTGCCTGGCCTGAGCCCTTCCTCCAGGAAGCATGGTCCTGGTTCCAGCTCCATCCTGCTGCCCACCAAGTACCTCTCCCTCCAGGACTGGCCCATCAACCCCATAGCGGCCAGCAGGGCTGAGGCATGTTGTGTACATTCCTTGCAGTGCTGGGGTCCCCAGGGCCAAGGACACCCCCACCTCCAAAGTCTCAGCCCTGTTTCTCACCCAGAATGGCATAACCTCAGTAAGAAGCAAACCTCTCCATACTCAGGATCACTAGAGGTACCTGGCCAATCTACAACCGCCCCCCACCCCCACCCCCCCTCTCCTTCCCTCACCCAGTAGAATAAAAAGCTCCAGTTGTCCTAGCTTACACCCTTTCCCCATTCCCCCATGCCTCCAATAAGCTTAGAGCCCTCTGAGCCTTGAGGTCGGCCACTTCCTCACCCTCAGGGCACTCCCCACCTCCTATGGGGCTGTCCCTGTCACCAGGTTCCACTTTGGGCACACATCTGTGTCATGTGACCCTCTGCAAGAACCCACTCCTTGTCCAGTGTGTCCTGGCCTAGGGGGTCTACGGGCCCCTCCCTGCACCCAGCAACACCCATGTGAACGAAGGAAGGGTGGGAGGTGAAGGGACCCCTGCTGTGTCCTCCATGCAAAGGAAAGCTATACCTTGCTCGCCCCAGGCACCAGCCCGTGGCACCAGCACTCCATGTGCGCACACCTACTGCTCCATGTTGCTGTCAGGTCTAGTGCACTGCCTGTGGTGCCATCTGCTTTGCCTGGACCGAGCTGCTCCGCCACCCGTGTCAGCAAATCTGGGCCCTACCCCAAGTGGACGGGAGACCATCAAGGGCGGGCGTTGTGAATACCACTCAAGGACCTGGATGTCTCCAGCTCCCACCCCCTCACGTGTCCCTCCAAGCTGATACACTGCCACCAATCTAACAGATACATGAACTGACTCCTGGGTCAGTCCCCTCAACGCCTGCACAACCCTGAAATGCATTATCTGTGGGGGGAGGGGGGGAGTCCTGCTGCCCCAGCTCTGAAGGACCCGAGTGAACTTGGGCCTGCGGCCACTGCCTAAATTCTGCTAGCCCCAGTGAAGCTGACCCCATATTGAGCCCTACTCCCAGCCTTGCTCGGGATGAGCTCTTCTGTGATGCCCAGCCTGCTGGGCACCTCTGAGTGTTGGAAGGAGGAACCTGGCAAACACCCCACCCTGAACCCGGTGTGCTGGCAGCAGGGTTTTAGGGTCACCAAGGCCTACATGGGGTGTTCTCTGGCCTGACCCAGCTTAGCTGCCCATCTGTAATCCAGACCCTAACCTCACGACTCCTGCTCACCTCTTCTGGGTAGACTGCCACCCCCGAAGCTGCAAAGTCAGGTCAGTGGTGGGTGAGGGTCAGGCCAAGCACTGGGCACCCATGTAGGTTCAGAGTAAAGTTCAGGGTCTCACCAGTCAGGGTCCCTGCCCTTGCTCATTGTAAGAGGACAATGACTTCCTCTCCCAACAGGAAAACCATCAAGAGCCTCCCTTTTGCCTTTGAGGGCCTGGACAGCCTTGGACCCTGCCCTGTGGCCACCACCCCTTGCCAGTCTGGCCTGGGCCCAGCCCCCTTCAGGGACCAGCCAGGCACGTAGATTCACAAGGCAAGACAGCACTGGCTGGTTAAGGCAGCCTTGTACAAGGAGCCCGGAAGGGTGAGGGCTTGTGGGGTGGGGAGGCTGAGCCGCTTCCACTGGCAAAAAAAAAAAAAATTAAAAAAATTTGGAAGGCCCTTCCACCACCATCATGGCCCTTCTGTGCACAGTGGGTTCCAGGGACATTTGGGCTGGTGCGGGGCCCGGGTAGGACCCCAGAAGGGCACCTCGAGAAACCAGCTTCCTTGCCCTGCAAGTCCCCACCTCTGAGCCGCTAGTCCGAGGGTACTCCTGACAGTCTGTGAGTGAGCTGCAAGCGTGAAGTCTTGCCAGGGTAGGACTCAGGATTCTCTATGGCCACAGGGCATGGGGAAGTGTCGAGCTAAAGGGGTGATATGATAATGGGGGGTGAGAGCAAGTCTTAGGGCGTCAGGCATCTGGACAGCCCAGGTGGGGCAGAGGGCTTACATCTGAGGGCCCCTAATGTCTGCACAGTCCTGCAGGGTGAGCAAGTCCTCAGGCCCCTCAAGGGACTGTGGAAAGCACTGAGGTTTGCACGGGGCATACCTTCCCCCCATCAGGTGTGGAACAACTCTGGAATATAGCCATAATGATCCAGGACTTTGGGATAAAAAAAGTGGATGCGAGGCTGTCACCCCTCATGGGGCAGCTCTGGTCAGGGTCAAACAGAGGCCATGCCAAGGGCTGCTCCAGAGGTACCCATGCCCCTAAAAGGGGAAGGTGGCTACAGTGGCCTGCCACCCTCCAGGTGGTGCTTCAAACATACAATGCCGGGCTGAGCCGCGGTGGCGTAGTGGTTGTGCGCGGGACTGCGGCCCACTGGGACGGAGGTTCAATTCCAGCAGTGGGGCTGGGCCTCCTACTCCCACCACTGGAGAGCAGTGATGCCCCCC
>PVJH01016938.1:29489-49233 GCA_004026705.1 Nesogale talazaci | reverse complement strand
CAGAAGTTCTAAAATGCAACGAAAAGGAACAGCTGCCTCTGTTGTCGTCCCCTGTGGACCAGGTGCTGGAGCTACTCAGTGCGGAGCCACTGCATGTGTTGGATGTTGTTGTTCTTGTTCTTGTTGCTTGGCACCAGCCAGTCCGTTCGGACTCATAACAGCTCTGCCCACCACAGAAGGACACAGGGCCCGGTCCTCACGATTGCTCTTAGGTGAGCCCATTGTGGCAACCGCGGTGCATTCTTGTCCCCGTGTTTTGGGGGAGGTCAGTTGCGGATTCGGTCCCACCGCGGCTTGCCCTGACACCTCTGGCAAGGACCCCTGTTGGAAGCCTGTGGTGGGTGAGCAAGGGTCTGTGGAGCTGGCAGTCCCGGTGGGCAGGACCAAGGACAGTTAGGGATCTCTCCTGCTGTGTGCCCTGGAAAACAAGCTACTTTGGAGAAAGAGGCAAGAGGTCACCCCCCCTGTCAACTTGTTGGGGACCCTGCCAACTGCCATGTTGAGTCTTTCCTTCCCTCCAAATGTGTAGATGTCCCGTAGCCATGTTTATGGTCATAGGGCTTCCCCTCAGAAGTCCCCCCCCCCCACCCCAACAAAAGAACAACAAACCCAGACTCCAAAACCACCACCAACAACAACCACACTCATTGTCATCGAGTTGATTCCAACTCAGAGTGCCCTGTAGGACTGGGTAGGACAGTCCCTGTGAGTTTCCTAGACCAGCACTCTTTGAGAGTCGAGAGCCTCCTCTTTCTCCTGAGAAGCGGCGGGTGGTTTTGAACTGTCGATCCTCTACTGCTTCCCTCCAATTACCTATACTGAGCCGGGGCCTGAGATACCTTGATCTGAGGCCCACAAGATTATCCTTCTAGAGTGGGGATTCTGTCCAAATGGAAACAGGAGGTGCCCACAGTCACTCATTGTTCACTGGGAGGAGAAGGAGGAGGAGGAAGAAGAAGAAGAAGAAGAAGAAGAAGAAGGATTTCTTCACACAAAGCGGGGATGCGAAACCCAGAGGAGGGACATGAGGAAGAGGGAAGCTTTCAAGCATAAAGGGAAGTCACTTGGACGCTTAAGGTTTAAGGGGGGGTGAGGGCGGGAGGAAAGCGCGATTTAGAAGATGTTCATAAATTGGACTCATTTGATTTTGCTACCTACACAAGGTCTATCTGGAGGGGTGTTTTCCTGCGCTGGTGTTTGCTGGAGAGTGAGTTGGGATTGGGGAGTATGCAGCATTACTGCATTCAGAAAAGATTCTTCGAGTTTGCATGGGGCTTTCTGTCTCAGATTGGCCAGCTTTGGACAGAATGCATTGTACTTCTGCCAGTCGACGTTCACCTCTTTCTGGATGTCGTAGTTCTGAGGGAAGAACCCTGCTTGGGCAGTGGGCTCTAAGAGCTGGGTGGCCAACTGGGGGTGGGGAGAAAGATGGCGCCGTCTTCAAGAGGCACAGTCTGGAATCCCAAAGGGGCAGTTCCACTTGACCACGTAGGCATGGACTTCCAGGGCTGTGGGTGATGTGAGCGGAGACCATGGCAGCCAAAAATGGTTTCCAGGGACACCAACCTTAGAGGTGTAACTATGAGCCCCTAACTCTGAATTGCTACCACGGACCCAACCTAAAAACCACCCCAAACTCACTGCCACCCAATCAATTCGTAGTGCTCCTACAGGTCAGGGAGGACTGGTCCTGTGGGATTTCTAGACTCTAATGCTCTAGGGGACCAGAAAGCCTCATCTTTCCCCAGCTGTCTGCAGGGCCCAGTGAATTCTCGTCAGGTCAATCCCTTAAAGAAACTCAGATCTTAAAAAAAAATACAAAGAAAGTTGATTGTGGTGGGTAAATGAGGGGGCTTCAAAAAGTTCCTGGGAAAATTCCACTCTCTTTGAATTCAGATTTCCAGGAATGTTTGTTGAGGCTTCCTCTCACGTAACAAACATGTGAGCAGTTTGACCTTTTCCTCATGTACAACTCAGTGGTCTCATGTTCACCACGTTGTGTAACTGTCACCACTCTATTTCCCCAAACTGCCATCACCACCTACCACCGCCGAGGTTCACTGCCTTGCTTTCTCCCACCCCTTCTTGCCCACCTCCGGCAGCAACTCCCTCTGGGCCCCTCTCTCCTTCCCTTGCTCATGAATAGTAGGCTCTAATTCACAAACAAAGGCATCTCATCGGAAATCTTATTTCTTGGGATCCCTTTTAAGACTTGTAAAAAGAATGTGATTGACACAATGGACGGATGGATGGATTCTGATAAGATTCGTATGAGCCCCCAGTGAAATGATTTAAAGAAAAATCCGGCTAGACCCAGAGGGCGTACACTGGTAAAGACAGGAACTGGAAACATAGGGAATCCGGGACAGATGATTCCTTCAGGACCAGTGGTGAGAGTGATGATACCGGGAGGGTAGAGGGAAGGTGGGGTAGAAAGGGGGAACCGATTATAAGGATCTACATATAACCTCCTCCCTGGGGTATGGACAACGGGGAAGGTGGGTGAAGGGAGACATCGGACAGTGTAGGATATGACAAAATAATAATAATTTATAAATTACTGAGGGTTCGTGGGGGAGGTGGGAGCAGGGAAGAAGGGGAAATATGAGGAACTGATGCAGGGGCTTAAGTGGAAAGAAAATGTTTTGAGGATGATGATGGCAACAAATGTACAAATGTGCTTTACATATAATTGATGCATGTATGGATCGTGATGGCAGTTGTATGAGCTCCCAATAAAATGATTTATAATTAAAAAAAAAAACAGGGGGAAGGAGGAGCTTACACCAAGGACTCAGGTAGAAAACATTTGGAAATGAAGATGGTAACATACGTACAAATATGCTTGATACAAATGATGTATTGAATGTTATAAAAGCTATGAGTCCCAATAACATCATTGGGGGAAAAAGCATCCCCCCCCAAAAAAAGATTCAGCATTTTTGCTTACCTTTAATAGCATTTGTGTAAATACCCCTTTAGTCAAATGTCTGTGCATATCTTTTTCTTTTTTGGGGGGCGGACATAACTGCCCTCTGGTGGGAGTAGGAGGCCCAGCCTTGCTCCTGGAGAGCTGCTGCTGGATTTGAACCGCCAACTCAGTGGGCCACAGTCCTGCACTCAAACCACTACACTACCAGGGCTCAGCCCATCTTTTTCTTTTTGAATTGTAAAGTTCCTTTCAAAGTTCAGATACGAACCCTTAGTCAGCTATCTATATTAAAAATATCTTATTCCACACCCCATCCCCACCCCCCAAAATAGGAAAGAAAATGTAGTGGGTAGTGAATTTGTGGATCAGGAGGATGAAATGGTTCTATCACTTGAAGAATGTACTCACTATCGCTAAATTGTCCATAAGGAAAATGCTGAATAAAAAAAGAGAGAGAGAGAGAAAAGAATTCTACCTTGTTAGGTAACAGCAAGCCTACTATGAACAAGACAATGAAACCCTATCCCTAAGCTGTCTCCTCCTCAAAACCTTCCGCTGCTGCCTTGTGTCAGTCCGGGGGATGGGGGAAGACCTTCCTCTCCCTGGCTTGACCAAGCCTGTTGTCCTTCCCCAGGCCCAGGTCTCCCCGTTGGAGTTTGGTCATTGAAGTTAGCCACTGTGTTTGGAGCTATTATGCTTGCTAGTGTGTTTCGAGCACTTACTCAGCACTGGGCTCCGTTCCAGACATTGTAAACTGCATCTTCTTGGTCAATCGATCCTGATAGGGGGTCCTATTAGAATGCCATTTTGGAGGGAGACATTGAGGCCTGGAGAAGTCATGTCTTGCTCTTTGGACTCTCTGGGCCGTATTGTCACTCAGAAAGTTCCCGTGGGAGAGTAGATCCGACAAGACACATGCTCCCAGGTAAAAACCAAAGCCAGACGCCCTGCCTCCTGATATCCACCTAAGAGGATGAGTGGAGCGGGCCCTGCCTGCTCCCAGGACTGCCAGTGTTTGCTGGGGCAGAGAGGCTCGTTTTTTCTTCTCGAGTAAGCAGTAAGGATGATGGGGTTTAAGTAGGCTCCGCTCTGGATACGATTATCTACAGAAGACCCCTCAGAAAACACTGGTAGTGGATCAGAGAAGGATCCAGCCCGTGGCATCGAAACCACCAGCCACTCTGTGCATGCATGAGGCAACTTTCTCCTCCCATAAAGCGCCACAGCCTCCGTGATCCAAAGGGGGTGGTGCAGCCCTGTCCCAAAGGGCCTCTCTGAGCCGGAACCCACTCGATAGCAAGGGGGGGGGGGTTTGGCTTTGGTTGGGGCGAGGGGGGTGGTTGGCTAGCAAAATCTCCCCCATCTTGAGACTTGTGCCCCAGTAGGAAAAAGGTACCCCAAGTTAGAAATCGTGTGATGTGGCAGCCAGGTGACTTTTCGTTTTAACTTTGGCTGACGTGCCTGTGCCTTTGTCATGGTAACACTGTTCTAGAATGTTCTTTGAAGCGTGACAGGGCAGGTCAGGGAAGGGAAAACAAGATTTAGGTAGGGGAGGACAGAAAAATCCAGGCAGAAGGAGGAAGAAATCATGGTAGAAGAGAACACAGTTATTTTCCCACCATGCCTCTGGGTTTGCTTGGGTTGCCACCAGAGCCGTTTCCGGACTGGCTTGGTGTAGCTCTAGACTCCCTGATATTTCTGGGGCTGCCTCCTGTGTAGACACTTACCGCGGTGGGTCATAGGTCACCAGCAGGTGCAAGCATTGGCCAAATGGGGCTCAGCCTCTTTCCCAGAACTGAAACTGGTCCCAGTCCTTCTGTTCATTGACTCAGCACTCGAAGGCTGTCTCAGTAAGTCCCTGGGCAACGGAGGGCACAGTCATGTGTTCCCTGGTGACTCACCCAGCGCCTCTCTATCACGGGACCCTCAGGGTAGGCGGAAAGTTGACGATTCCTTTTGCTCCCGGAAAGGCTTGGGTAACAGGCCGCATCAAGCATGAGCTGGGGAGTCAGGCTTCCCTCTCACCCCAGGGGGCGTGGACGGAAGCCTCACTTTCTCCAGCGACAAAATGGGCACAGTCACACTCCTGACACCGCTCCCCAGTTCCCTCGTGGGGCGGCGAGAGACCTTCACAGGCAAAGCAATGCCTGCCTGCCCGCCCCTGGCAATCAGGGTGAACAAGAAAACAACCGCTGCCAGTTAGCTGCTCAAAGGCAGAAACCCCTGCGTGTGGTCAGGCTCATGATGCAGCGCGTGGGCAGGGCATTTGAGAGTCTGGTTGCTTCATTCTGTCACCCCCACGCCGAACACACTGCCACCTGGTCAGTGCCCACTCTCGGCAGCCCCGTAGCACAGAGAATCGCCTCCGTGAGTTTCCCAGCCTGTGATACTTTGCAGGAATCTTTCTTCCATCTTCAAATGCTCACAGTCTCATGCATAGCCCACTACGTGACTATACTGCCTGTGCCATGTGTCCTATCGGCTGGGTTATTTTCCCGCAATGCCTCTGGATTTGCTTGGATTGCCTCCCTGGGTTGGTAAGAAATAAGACTCATTAGGGAGTATCATCAGGGAAAGAGAAGAGAGGAAAACAGAAAGCCCTTCACAGACAAAAAATGCACACAACCGCCTGGGGGGTGGCCAGGAAGGGCGTTAAAGCAGGTGAGGTGCTAAGGCGGGAGGGACTGCTCCTTCCAGGAGCCTGCAGGTCCCTGGGGTCCTGCCCTCTGGCACTGTCAACAGAGCAGGGACCCCTGCGCCGATGCCCCTCCTCCTCCCCCCCACCCCCTCTGTGAGGGTTGATCAGCAGATAAGCCAGAGGCATTGTGCAGCCTTTCCACACCTGGAAGAAACCCTTTACCTCCAGGAGTCTCTGGGTTGTTGTTTTTTGTTTGTTTGTTTTTTTTAAAGTTTCACGATGAATCAATGAATGGGGAAAGGGTTTCAGCAGCCTGTAAGTGTGGAGAGAGGCAGAGGAAACCAGCTCTCCTCTTCAGGCTAGCGGTGCCCACGTGGTCCCCCTCTGTTCTTCAAGGTCTCTGGGCATACAGTGTAGACCAATTTGTCCTTTCCATTGCTAAAACCAGGTTAGGACTCACCCCTGCCACATCAGAATCCCCTTTCAAAGTGCTGGAGGGGGGATGAAGAAAAAAGCCATTTCACCAGTCACATCTGCGGCCAGCTCATGTGGTGGCACTTCCTTGAATAGCTACCTAAGAAGCACTTCTAGGCCCTGGTGGTGCAGAGGGCCAAAGCAAGTTGTTTAAGTCCACGCAGAGGTCTTAAAAATACATGGAAGATATGCTTACTAGATGAATTTCTTTTGCGAACGCCTCCCCCCCCCCAAAAAAATGTAATAGCCACTAAGAACCCTGTGTAGTTATTCTGACTGATACACACATTTTCTTTTCCTCTCGGGGACTCAGCGTTCCTTCTGTGTACTAACTTGTGAAATATCATCCTTGTTGTGTCTGTTGGGAGCCCTGGGCATAGTCGGTCATGTGTTGGGCTGTTAACCAACAAGGTCCTCAGTTCAAATCCACCAGCCCCTCCATGGGAGAATGTCGAGGTGTTCTACTCCCGTACCCAGTTACAGTCTTGGGAATTCCAGGAGCACTTCCGGCCTGCCCTGCAGGGTCACTGCAAGTCAGAATCAACCCCATGGTGGTGAGTTTCGTTTCGGTGTGGGATGACATCATGGGTTACCCGATGGGCTGCTAATGGAAAGGGGGTCAGTTCAAGCCCACCAGCCGCTCCGTCCCAGGAGAGATGTGCAGCCTTGGAAACCCAGAGGCCAGTGCTGTTCTGATCCCCAGGGCTGCCAGGAGTGTACTCCACTCGGCTTTGAGCATTCCTGACCTCTGCCCAGAGGACACCAGCCACATCCTTGCCCCCTTCTCTCAAGGACATCCTCTGGGGCTGGGGCTGGAGCTGAGCACAACGGCCCCGCATGAAGAAGAACAGCACAGCTCTGAAGTCCACAGCAGCTTCCTGACCGAAGGTTTTCTGTGTTGTTGTTGTTTTTAAGTGTTTAAAGAATCCTTCTGAGGTGCTTTTTTTGTTAAGAGTCTGTGGAAATTCTTGTCTCAGTCAGGTGTCCCCGAAGGTTCACTGTAATTAAGCAAATAATTACAAGCTTTCTTAGAAAAACCCAAATCAGACTTAACCCACTGAACTAGAAACTTGTTCCCCCTCACACAGTGTAGAGGAGGAGGAACTTTGCCCAGACTGTCTCTGGAGTAATGCAGCCCTGAAAGGAGGCTAGGCTGTGTGAACACTTGTGGATCGCACGGTTTCTTCTGACTTCCTTTAAGAGAAAAGGCGAAGGCTGCAACATCTAAGACAACACTTTCAAGGGGGTACCTCAAACAAGCAAACAAACAAACAAGGGGAATGAAGGTCTGTGGACAGAGCTTACAGACTACACATTCTTCTCCCCAGGTGAGCATTGAGCAACTCTGAGTTAGTGCACCCAGTGGCGTCACCTGGGAAGGTTCTCAGGTCTCAAGTGAATTTTTTTTGTAAAAGCAGTTTCACTTGAACTTCATTTTCTGTGATAGCAATTTACAAGGACAGTGTGTGACTGTGAAGTTTTGTTTCCTGCCGTAGAAAAGTGCCGCAGAAACTGTTGGGATGTTGAACGCTGCTTCCAGGGACAGCACAATGGCAAAACTCAAGTGTGCGAGTGGTTTTCTCTTTTCAAAGCAGGTGAAATGTTGATTGATGACAGAGCTCGTTCTGGATGTCAGTCAACTTCCCAAGTGGATGAAAATATCAACTTGTAGTATATTTGAAAATATCGTCTCCTAGTACATTTGGAATTTGTTACACTGGGTCAAACTGTGAATCAAGCTTTCTATTTAGAGGTTCTGGAACAATGTGCTACAAAAAGCCCTGATTTTTGGCAGACAGGGTTTTGCCACAACCATGCACCTGCTTATGCAGCCATCTCCGTGCACCAGTTTTGGGCAAAAATCAGCATACCTCTCGTCTCACTCAACCTGACTCCCCTGAACTCTCTCCTCACCACTTCTTTTTGGTTCCATGAATGAAGAGGGACTTGAAGGGTAGCAATTTGATGACGTAGAAGAGGTGAAGGATAAAAAAATGAGGGAGGTGCCGTCAGCCATCCAAAGAGATGAGTTTGAAAAATGTTTCCAAGGATGGAATTGCAGATTAGACAAATGTATTAAGTGTACTGGAGAGTGGTTTGAAGGCAATAAGGTTTCTTTTTTTGGGGGGGGCGGATTCCATGTTTTGGGGGGAGGTACTCTGTCCTCTGGTGACACAGCGGGTTAAGAATTGAGCATGGCTCACGGCTCGAAACCACTGCTTTCTGAGGGTCCTCAGGGGAGACTGGCTGCACCTACGAACGTGTGCAGACTCAGAAACCCCAGGAAGCAGCTCTCCCTCGTCAGAATCGACTTGATGACAGTGGGTTTGCACACTCCGAGTCCTGGTCCTGGGACAGTTGGGGGCCCATTCTTAAGAGTCATTTGAATGAAAAGTTTTGTAAGCACCATGCTGCAGCTGCCAAGACAGCTTGGGGGTCAAGGGCCATCTGAGCCACATCTAAAACTTTTGACAGGTGAGTATTCAAACCAGACAGGTAATGCTATTTTGATAAGGTTTGGCAGAAAGGGAAATTCCAGTCAGCTTTCTCAGTAACCCCGGTTCTAGAATGTAATGACCCGTAGCCTCCTATGATGTCTCCCCTTTCCCTCATGACAGAAAAGCCATTTCCCCTTTCTCTAGAAATATATAATAAAATATATAATCATTTTACTGAGGGCTTGTACAACTTTTATCACAATCCATCCAGCTCCATCCATCCATCCATTGTATCAAGCACATTTGTACATTTGTTGCCCTCATTATTCTCAAAACACTTGCTTTCTACTTGAGCCCTTATTATCAGCTCCTCATTCCCCCCCCCCCTCGCTCCCATGAACCCTTGATAATTTATCAATTATTATTTGGTCATGTCTTACACTGTTCGACATCTCCCTTCACCCATTTTTCTGTTGTTCCCTCCCCCAAGGAGGAGGTTATATGTAGGTCTTTGTAATTGGTTCCCCCTTTCTACCCCACCTTCCCTCCACCCTCTCAGTATCGCCACCACCACCAGTGGTTCTGAGGGGATCATCTGTTCTCTATTCCCTGTGTTTCCAGTTCCTATCTGTACCAGTGTACATCCTCTGGTCTAGCTGGATTTGTAAGGTAGAATTGGGATCATGAGAGCAGGGGGTGGAGAGTGATGGAGAGGAAGCATTCAAGAACTAGAGGAGAGTTGTATGTTTCATCGTTGCTACACTGCACCCTGACTGGCTCGTCTCCTATCTGCTGGCTTTTTGAATTAACAACACTTACTCCTCTAATGATGAAGAAGAAGAAGAAGATGGGCTGCTGGAGAAATCCAGGAGGGCGAGGCCACCAAGGAGAAAGGAGAGATCCTCTCCCCCAGGAATGGCTGAGAGTGACGAGTGACATGGAAGATGATGTCTGCCATGTTCAGTTCCCTCGGGTGGGGCAGGGCCAGGACAGTACTTCCACAATTGGGCCACCAGTTTTTATATATTTCCTCCTGTAAACACGGAGTCTCAGGGGATTTCTGTTTGACAAAGGAGGAGGAAGACTTAGACATTTCTTGGTTAACTGTTCATGGTCTTGATTCAAATCAGCGAGCCTTGGGTGCAAGTTCTTCTGTCTTACACATCTTTTTTAAAAGATCACCAGGGGCTCTAGCCGCTCTTACAACGATTGCTCCGTCAATCGTGTTAATCACATTTGTGCATATGCCGCCATCATAATTTTCTTTTTTTTTGGGGGGGGGCATCACTGCCCTCAGGTGGTGGGAGTAGGAGGCCCATCCTTTGTTCCATGGAGCTGGAATCGAACCTCCATCCCAGTGGGCCGCAGTCCCGTGCACAACCACTATACCACCAGGGCTCAGCCCCATAATTTTCTTCTTTTGTTGTTCTGTCTTTCATCGTAATTTTCTTTTTTTTTTGGTGGGGGGTGCATCACTGCTCTCCGGCAGTGGGAGTAGGAGGCCCAGCCCCACTGCTGGAATTGAACCTCCATCCCAGTGGGCCGCAGTCCCACGCACAACCACTACGCCACGGGGGCTCAGCCCTTTCATCATAATTTTCAAAGCATTTTTTTTTTCTACTTGAGCCCATGGTATCAGCTCTTTCCCTTCTCCCACCCTTCCACCCTCGTGAACCCTTAATAAATTATAAAAGTATTGTTATTTTCCCATCTTACACCATCCACTTTCCCCCTTCAACAGAAACCCATGCTTCTGTTGTTCATCCTCAGGTGTGTGTGTGTGTGTGTGTGTGTGTGTGGTTCTGTGTCCATCATTGTGATCAGTTTCCCCTCTTCCCCCCACCTTCCTCCTACCCTCATGGTGGTGCTACTCCCATTCCTCTTCCCAAGTGGTTTCTATGTCTTAAATATCTTTTGAGAGTTTATGCTTATGTTAAACAAGCAAATGTAGAGAAACTCTAGTGGCTTCGTGGGTTATGCACCAGGATGCTAATCACAAGGCCAGAAGGTTGAGCCTACCAGCTGCTTCATGGAGGAAGGTGAGGCTGCCTGCCCCCTAGAGGTACAGCCCGTGAAACAGTCTCTTGCTCTATTCGGCAGCCATGAGTTCGAGGTGACTTGATGGCAGTGAGTGTGGTCTGAGACTGGCCTGTTCTCTGCTCCTTCCCAAGAAGATATAAGGAGATTACATGAATTGTTTTGCAACTTGTTATTCTTCACTTAATAATATATCTTGGAAATCTCTTCATATCAGTACATTGAGAACTCTGCATTGCCCCCCCCCTTTTAAATAGCAACACAGTGTTCCATTGTATAGATGTACCACAATTTATGTAAGAGGTCCCTTGTTGATAGACATTTGGTTGGTTTCCAGAGTTGCTATGACAAACAATGCTATAATAAAGTGCCTTGCAATTTCGAAAGCACAAAACATATCTGTAGGATAAAGTACCCAAAGCAGATGGCTAGATCAAAGTATACATATTGGTAGTTAGACTAGATATTGCCAAAGTGTTGGGACGGGAGCAATATATTTTCCCATAAGAAATGTGTGAGTTACTAGTTTCTGCATAACCTTGCCAACATCATATGTTATCAACTTCTGGATTTTCTCCAATCTGATAGTTTTGAAATATTTCAGTGCAGTTTCATTTATATATTTTCATAAAGTTAGAGGTCATTGCATTTATTCCTGTAGCATCTATTTATTCTGCCCATTTTTCTGTGGACCTACCATTGGTATTTCCTTAAGGATCTGGATAGACTTTTTATATACTTTAGGAATTGGCTCCTCATGACGTGAAGAGGATTTTCTGTTTATTGCCGTGCTTGATTTTGTTTGTTGCATGTCTTGATTCTTATCTCTTTAGAAGTTTGTGTGTGGCTGAAGTGATCAAGCTTTTATTATGGCGTTCGGAGTTTGAGTTTTGGGAGGCGAGTCTTTCACATTTCGGGTTTATAAAAAAATTCCCCCATGTTTCCTGGTACACTGTTTGTACCCACACATCTGATTCATTTGGACTTTATCCCACTTTGAGATGTTTTTTGGTAGGTGAATATTTAGATACCGGGCACCATGCATTGAATAGTACATTTCTCAACTAGCATGCAGTACTTTCTTCATCACCTTCAAAATCTTCTAGATCTTCCCTTCCGTGCCATCCCTCTGAATACTGATGATTGTTTGTGTGCATTTTTTCCCTCTGGTTCAATTCCAGCAGTGGGGCTGGGCCGCCTACTCCCACCACCGGAGAGCAGTGATGCCCCCCCAAAAGAGATCAGTGTGTCACGGGGAGGTTTTCCACCGAGTGCTTTTTCAGAAATAGATTTCCAGACTTCTTCTCAGGTTCCTCAGAACAGATTCCAACACCGCAGCTTTTGGTCCGTGGCCCATTGTCTTAGCCCCCTGCACCACCCGGGGATTCCACAGACAAAGTATAGAACGGGGGTTCTCAACCTTCCTCGTGCCGCGACCCTTGCATACAGTTCCTCGTGTTGTGGTGACTCCCCCCCCCCCTTCCCCCCCCATAACATTATTGTCGTTGCTACTTCATTACTGTCATTTTGCTACTGTGATGAATCGAGCGAGCCCTGTGAAAGGGTTGTTCATGGCAACCCCACAGGTTGAGACCAATATAATACTCTCTAGATGACTGTGATGAATTGGTGGCTTCATGCCATGAGCCATGGAGTCTAAATGATATGCTGACAAGTGAGAGATGTTCGAAATTCCTGAAGGAGGGGTCCTCGAGGCAGTTACAAGGTGAAGGGGTTGGACTATAGCTCCGATGTATTGAGCACATCCACGAGCCGCTGATGTCCACACGGTCCACTCCTTCATGGAATAGCCCCGCATTGAACAGTACGTTAGAAGTGATAGTCCCATTTAATACGACTTTAGAAAGGTTCCAAGGTTGTGTCCATTAACCACTGGTGGAAACTGTGTCCTTGTATCTAACTCTAGATCACGAATCGAAGGTGGGCTCCACTAGGAATTCCGGGCACTTCAGTAAGACACGGACTCCTGCCCTTCTCACCAGGGCCTGGTTGTCTCGAACCTGACCATGCCATCAAGACACTGCAGGCATGCTGGCTGGGTGTCACAGAGAATGGTTATGGCACAGATGGATGTGAAGGAGGAGTTGCAATTCAGTGTTTGTGAAAGTAAGGGAGACGGAGGGTTTTCAGAAGAATGTCAATTTTAGGGTCGATGATAAAAAGTATTTCTCTTAAAAGACAGACCTTAAAACTACCAGTCCCGCGCACAACCACTATACCACCGGGGCTCAGCCAACACACAGATCTCTTTGGACACTCTGGGATCACCACAGGTCCAGACCGAACTGATGCCAACTTGTCTCTGGTCTGTGTGTGGTCCTTGGTAGACAAGGCATCCTGCCTACGTTCACAGGGCCCATCTGTGTGCACCAGGAGGCACACGGAGGTGAAACAGCTCACCAAGGGGGTCCCACTGGAACTCGACAGAGCTGGGATTCGAACTGAGACGGTGGGGCTCTCCCTAATACACCCACTGCCTTTTCTCATCCTGAGAATGGGCTGATGATCGCGGCCTCAAAACTGGGCTTCTCAGTCTAATTTCCAACAGAGCTTCTGGTAGGTAACTGAGGGCAGCAGTGATCCCCGAAATAAAAAAATCATGTTAATGTGAAAGAGAGGAAGCGTGGAGACCCCAAGCCCATCTGTAGATAACTGGGCATCCCATGATAAGAAGGGTCCCAAAGAAGAGACCAGCCAGTCAGGGTGCAGTGTGGCACCGATGCTTGCCTCTAGTTCTTTAACATTCCTCCTCCCCCCACTGTCAGGATTCCATTTCTGTCTTACAAATCCGGCTAGACCAGAGCATGCACACCGGCCCAGTAAGAGCTGGAAACACGGGGAATCCAGGACAGATAAGCTCCTCAGGACCAAAAGTTAAGAGTAGCGATACTAGGAAGGAAAGGGAAAGGTGGGGTGGGAGGGAACCAATCAGGAAGATCTGTATAACCCCCTCCCTGGGGGATGGACAACAGAAAAGTGGGTGATGGGAGACATCAGTCTGTGTAAGACATGAAAAATTTTTTAGATATTATCAAGAGTTGATGTGGGAGGGCAGGGGTAAAAATGAGGAGCTGATACCAAGGGCTCCACAGAAAGAAAATATTTTGAAACCGGTGATGGCATCATATGAACAAATGTGCTTGACACAATGGATGGATGAATGGATTGTGATAAGAGCTGTATGAGCCCCCGATAAAGTATTTTTTTAAAAAACAGCAACAAAAAACTGAGTACTCAGCTAGAAGGAACCCCACGTTTTAGCTTCCCAGGGTGGGTCTCGCCATCAGAGCTGCTGGCTTCCTCCAGAAGGAATTCTCCAGAATGGGGGGTGGGGGCGGGGGGGGGGGACAGCGCCTCCTCTCTTTGCTTTTTGTTTTCCCTGGTTCTCCTCAGTTGCTCCCCGACTGTGTCATCTCTTCTCTGCTGTGACTTATTTGCATCCCGCGCGGCCACAGTGATCGGTTTTCCCCCCAGTTTGTGGCCTGGGTTGCCTCCGAGTTGGCCTGTCTGGAGAGCAGCACTGGCTAAGCCCCTAGTACTGTCCAGCAGGTGGGCCGTCCAACAGGTGCTTTCTCAGGTGAAGAAACGGAGGCAGCAGCCGCAGGATGAAGATGGATGGCAGCTCTGTTTCCGAAGCTGACATCATAAGCTCAGCAAACAGACAAGCCAGGCCCATTGCCAGCCAGCCCCCTCTCACAGACTCGCCGCGACCCTGGGAGATCAAGCCGAGCTCGCCCTGTCGCCTCTGAGACTGTAACTCTTCTTGCCTTCTCTTTCTCCCTCGGAGCAGTTGGTGGTCAGCCTTGCACTGAGCGGCCTTGGTGGACCGTGGTGGCCGTAAATCTCCCAGGTGACCCCCAGACCACCCGTCTGGCTCCTCCCAACAGGATCTTCTGAACCTGCCCAGCAACGACAGGGTTACGACTGGTCCCACAGGGGTCCCTGTTCCTGGTACCTTTGTGTGTCATTGCCTTCCTGGCAGTCCTGTAGATGTCACAAAGCTGGCGGCCTGCTGAGGACAGCTTAGCCTCAAGGAGGGGGCGGGGATGAATGAGCCCAGCCTGACAGCTCATTAATGCAAACGCCACCTGGGGTCAAGTCAAACGCCTGCAGATGGGATTCGTTGCCCGGCTTGCTTACGGACGAGGGAATGGAGCGTGCCGCTAGTAGTGGACTAGGACAGGATTTTGTATTCTTCCCAAGGGGTTGCCGGAGGGAACGTCTCTTGCCCCAGCCTATTGCTAAGCCATGCCTCATGATGGAGCACCAGAGGGCTTCTACCTCTGCTCTTGACGTCGCCTATGCCACAGCCACACTTCTCGCATCTTCGAAGTTGTGGCGTCATCGAGCGACCTTATGCACGATCGAACAAAACACTGCCCCCGTCTCGTGCCGTCCTCAGACCTGTGTGTGGGTGTCAACTCACCACGTGGAGAATCTCGCGCGTTTCCACCGACCTTCTGCTTTGCGAAGCATGGCGCCCTTTTCCAAGGACGAGCCTCTCCTGACATGTCCCAAGTACGTCAGACGGGTCTCGCCATCCTTGATTCTGAGAAGCATGCTGGCTCGTCTCCTTTCTCAACATCTATTTCTTCTTCTGGCAGACCAGCAGGCTACTGGGAATCTTTTTTGACTGCCACCGTCCCTTGAATGCACCGATTGTTCTCGGGTTTTCCTCCTTCCTTGTCCAGCTTGGGGGCATCTGAGTGGAAGCGCGGAGAGGTCTCCAGAGTTCCGTTCAGTGGCATGCCTCCTAGAGGGGCCTTTTTTGCGTAGGCGGACGTTTAAGGTGTATCTGCTGATCGATGTCTGTTTGGTCAATAATTCCAACGTGCAGCGATCTTATACAATAGAGTAGCACCACCCTCTTGGATTTCCTAGGCTGTCATCTGTATGGGTGCTGATCGCCAGTGGTGGGTCCCAGGGTGCATTCGAACCACCAACCTTTGGGTTCACGGCCGGTTGCACAGAGGGCATCTTGCAGGCAGGTGGGCAGGGATCTTTGGGAGATCCAGACTGACTATCCGACGAGGCAGAGAGCAGTTTTGCCTGTTCTAAGAAAAATGTTCAGGATTACCCGGGAGTGGGACCCGGCCAGTCCTGTGAGGAAACAGCCCAGAGTATACTGGGTGAGGCAGTTCCTCTGCACCCACCGGCCAGCCCTCAAGTCACGTGACCGCCCTTGGCAAAACTCCTCAGACCCAGCTCACCGCCAAAGGGTTGAGTCCAACTCCTCACACGACCCCGGAAGGAGCAGAGTTGCCCCTCAGGGTTTCCAAGGCAGTAAATCTGGACAGAAGCCGCGTCTTTCTCGCTTGGTGTCGCTGGAATGTGATTTGGTAATCAGACGAACGCTTCATTCACTCTGCTACCAGCGACCCCGTCAGCCAGACTGCAATGTGGAAAATGCCCTTACAAGAGACATATTCTTCTTCTTCTTTTTTTAAAAATTATTTTTAGCAGTTTGATTGGCACATCATTTACGACCGTATCCACTTAGAGGGGACATTGCTTGTAAGGACCTTTTCAAGGGCAAGAGGCAGTTGGAGCAGTGAATGTGCCCCCTGGTGGATGCACGAGGGGGCCATCCAAGAAGCAGTTTTCATAACAGTCTCCGAAAGGCGGGGAAAGAACCAGAGAAAGGAAAGCAACACAGGCCATTGCCTGCATGCCTTGGAAGGGGCCAGCAGCCTAACCTGACTCCAGCTCCGTGGACGGGTGGGAGGACTCAGAGGTCAGGGCATCAGCAGGCTCTGCGCTTTTGACTTTAGGTAGGAGGGAGGGGCTCAGTGGGTCACACGTGGATCCATTCAATTTTGGGTCATTTTCAACCGTGTATCTTCTGTCTTGCCAGTGGACTTGACCTTCCTGGGGCCAACTCGGGATGTCATCAATCCCCACTAAGTGCCACTCACCCCTGAGAGGACTCCTCCCTGGCGGATGACTCTTCTACAGAGAAGCGTGGCCTCCGAGCAGGCCTGGGTCTGGAAACTATTAATGCGCCATCTTGAAAACAGTATTGTCCGTGACAGGCGGTTTTTGCTTCTCGTGAGTGCCCATCGATGTGTGTGTGTGTGTGTGTGTGTGTGTGTGTGTGTCCGTGTGTACGTGCACACACTGTCTCCCTGAAGCAGTGATGCAGTGTAGACGTACGGCTGTTTCTCAAGCTTCGGCCTGCCAGGAGCTAGACCTGCCTTTCCCATGGAGCCTTGGTGGAATGCCCAACCCCTTGTGGTACTGGGCGAAGGGTTGTGTCAACATTTCGGTCTGTTTGCTCTAGTTGGGTTGGCTAGTGCTCGCTCATCTTCTGCGTGCCATGCCCCGCTAGGGGCTCTCCGTGAATTCACTCATGATGATAGGATCTGGAAAACGAATGAGGAAACGACCTTTGGCTTAGCAATAAAACTCATGCTAGCGTTGTTTTTCCAAAACCTCAAGCAAACAAACATGCAAAGCCCCCCAGTGTATTGCATTGCCTTTATATTGTCTCTCATTGGGCCCTCACCCAAACCCAAACTCAACCCACTGCCCTGGAGCGGGTGCTGACCCCTCGCTACACAATAGACTAGGATGGCGCCCTTGGGGTTCTGAGACGCTAAATCTTTCCGAGACAGCCCCATCTTTCTACCACTGAGCAGCTGGTGGACTTGAACCCTGACCTTCCGGTTAGCTCAGCAGGTCAATGCTTCACACACACACACACACACACACACACCCCATGTTCTTACTCCCAAGGAGATAAGAGAATTGCCAGATGATAAGAATTATTGGGGTGCTGTTTAAAAAGAGATTTCTAGATCTTTTCTTTGGCAATGCGGCTGCAGAAAGTCCGGGTGAGGCCCAGGAACCAGTTTTTGTCTCGCACTCAGGCTCGGCTGAGAAGCACTGCTGTCATGTCTTGGTCAAGAGAGGCGCTTTGCCACCACGATGGGGCGTGGATGGTTCAGTGGTAGAATTGTTGACTTCTATGGGGTTGGCGTCTTGGCTACAAGTTGGACTCCTAACTTCAAGGTCAGCAGTTTGAAGCCACCAGCTGCTCCCTGGGAGAAAGATAGGACTCCGTGCTCCTATAAAGAGTTACAGTGTCAGGAACTCACAGGGGTTTTCCCAATCCTGGAGGGTCTGTACGAGTCGCACTGACTCAGTGGCTGTGGGTTGAGTTCCAGGGTTTGATTCCCTACCAAGGCACCTCAGACACAGTCATGGAGGCTTGTGTGGTGCCATGAGGCCAGGCAAGTTTCAGCAGAGCTTCCAGACAAAGGCGGAGTGGGAAGAAAGGCCTGGCCATGGACTTCCAACGTCAGCCGCTGACAACTGAGTTCATCACACCCATGTTGATGGGCAGGCCTCATGGGTCGGTGTGTCTCTTTCCATGGGCATGAGGTCGCCAGGGTGGTTGGAGGCCTGTGTGATGAGGGCAGTTCCTGGCTGCTGGGAGAGGCAGTGCGGCAAGGAAGAGGGGAGATCACGTCACTAGGAAGTCCAGGGGACAGAAGATCTAGGTCAGGGGTCGGCAAATGCTTGAGACCGAAGAGCCAATCCTATCCCTCCTAACAACTTTAACATCCTTCAAGAGCCTTAAGTATATTATTTCCAAGCAGATCACTGTCATCTGAAGCCATAATGTGACTTCTGAGCCACATGTTCACACTGAAAGAGCCTCATATGACCCTCAAGCCGCAGTTTGCCGACCCCTGATCTGGCGGGATGGCTAACACAGAGCTGGCCCTCTGAGAGGCTTTGAAAAATGGAAATGAAAAGGTAGTGCAATTTCCCATAGTGAAGTTCACTCTTAGTTGGCCACCAGAGTTGACCGTTAACGAGAAGGAAGGTCATTCACGTGCACCTTGAAGGGGCCCTTGTGGGCTGTGGATCATGCATCGACCCATCCCTGCATGGCTGCATGTGGGCGGAGCCTCCTGGACGCAGGTAGAGGAGTGGTGCCTCGGTTCCTAAGACCATCGGAAAGATGTGTTTTCTGTTGGTCTTAGGTGATGCCTGTGAAAGGGTGATGCGACGCCCAAAGGGGTTGCGACCCACAGGTTGAGAATCGCTGCCGTAAACAGCTACAGCCGTGGACACTCACAAGGACCTTCTGCCCTGCCCGATAGGGTGGTCACTGTGAGTGGGGATGGCAGTGAGTTTGGTTTGGTTTGGAAATCTTTACCCAGACAGACAGCCTCATCTTTCTCCCTCTGAGCATCTGGTGGTTTCGAACCTCTAGTCTGGCTGTTAGAAGTCCAACACTTTGTCACTAGGGCTCCATCCAGCATCTAGCCAGTGCTTGCAACATGGCAAATAATAAAAGAAAAAGGGGCCAGGAGTTATGTGTCCACAAAGAGGACAGATTGACGGTCACTGTGTGGAGTCGTTCATGATTGGCAGCGACCCTACAGGACAGGGCACAACAGCTCCACAGAGCTTCCAAGAACTGTAGGTCTGTTTGGGAGCAGACAACCTCACCCTTTTTCCCCAGAGTGGCGGGTGGATTTGAACCACTGACTTGAGATGAACCGGTTTGATTCTTACCTGACACCAGGGCTCCTTAGAGAGACAGCCAAATGAACAACAGAAAAAACCCAAACAACAGCCCATAGGAAATCATCCAGTGCTACATGGGAGGGGCAGCTGGGAGTCTGGCAGATCCAGCAGGGGCTGGCCTATGACGACCACACTGGCAGGAGCAGGGGGAGGTAGTGGCCCTTTAAGCTCCAATCCATCTGAGTGGTTTGTTTGCTTGCTTTTCACTTGACCTGCCAAGGGCCTTTCATGCTCTGTTGGTCATTTGAGAGCAGGAAGAAAGTCCTGGCCGTCTGAGCCATGGTAGAGTGCAGACAGCTGGGAGGCAGAGTCCCAGGTCCAGGTCTCTGTAAATCTCATCTTCAGTGACCTCTCAGGGCTTGTCTGCTCGTTTTCCATCCCTGCGTTCTGATTCCAGGGTAGGCGTGGAAACCATTCCCTGCATTGCCTGAGACTACTGAAAACTCTGAGTGGTTTGGGTGTGTTTTGGCAACAGTGTTCTATTAGTGGAGCCCTCGGTGAACTGCTAACCATCACCAGCAGTTCAAATCCACCAGCCGTTCCATTAGGGAAAGCTGAGGCTTTCAACTCCCCAAAAGATTTACAGCCTCAGCTGAGCCCCGCTGGCGTAGTGGTTGTGCTTGGGACTGCGGCCCACTGGGACGGAGGTTCAATTCCAGCAGC
>PVJH01016938.1:0-29389 GCA_004026705.1 Nesogale talazaci | reverse complement strand
GGTGGCTGTCTGCCTCTGGGAAGATGGACCGGCTCAGAGACCCTCTGTGGGGTTGCTCTCAGGGTTTGGACTCGGTGGGGTTTTTCTCAGTCTGGTTTTCTCTCCAGTGTTTGCTTCTGATCGCATTGGTCACTGCCTGCCTCTGCAGGGCTTTGGGCAGAAATGCAATTGATGTGCCGTCAGTGAGGTAATGACTCCCTCCCGGGAGGCTTGGTTGGTCCTTCTAGAAGAACTAGCAGCCTTGTGTGTTAGTCTGGACGGACTAGAGAAACAGATTCCCAGACACTCAGGTGAGTGCTGGAAAGAGCTTTATGTACAAGAGGAGTTGACTGTTGAGAAAACGTGCCAGTCCAGTCCAGATCTTCAAGTCCATAAGTCCCAATGTTAACCCATATGCCCGATACCAATCTATAAAGTCCTCTGCAGACTCATAAAACACATGCAATGGCACCCAATGCACAAAGATCACAGCCCAAGGGGTGGGAAGTCTTGTGGATCCAGTGGCATTATAACATCCCTGTGCTGGCAGGGGTCTCCACGTGGCTTCTCCAGGTCCAGGGTTCTGACTGCGTCAGGGTAGGTCCACAAGGCTCCTCCTCAGAGATGCCTCGCAGGAAGTCAGCCTTGTCAGGAGAGAGAGAGAGAGAGAGAGGACTTCTGTAGCAATTCTCAGAATTCCAAGAAAGCCACACCCACACAAAGGCCTCATAGGCTATGCCTAATTGACAGACTAGACTACATTGTCTCACACTAACACCAGATGATGTAACTGCCTGGGACCTCAAGAGCTCATTTTGGGGGCTGTTGTTTGGACCCCTGAGCAGGTCCGGTCCCACAGCGACCCTGTGCCCAACAGAACGAACACCGCCTGGCTGGGCTCCGTGCTCACTGTCTTTCCTGTGCTCGAGCCCATTGCTGCAGCCCCCACATCCATCGGTGTAGCTCGAGGGCTGTCCTCTTCTTTGCCGTCCCTCTCCTCTGCCAAGCAGGATGTCCTCCTGTAGGCACTGGACTCTCCTGAGGATATGCCTACAGTGTGTGAGTGAGGCAGTCTCATCCCCCCCCCCCCCCCCCCCCCCCCCCCCCCCCCCCCCCCCCCCCCCCCCCGCTTGCCTTTGAGGAACAATCTAGCCAGGCTTCCTCCATGGCTACCGTGAGTTGCGTAGCTGCTAGCTGGAAGATGGGATAGCTGAAAGCAAACTAGAGGTGCCTCAGAAGAAAGCCCTGGGGATGTGCTTCTGAAAAAGCCAGCCTTTGCAGATGCCACAGAGGCCAGTCTACTCTGAGAGTCAGAACCGGCTCTGCAGCGGCTGATTCCTGCTTATAAGCCAGGCACTCGAAGGAAGCAGGCAAAGACTCTGCCTTCTCCTAACTTTTTATACAGGGGGCCAGTTCACTGTTCCTCAGACCGTCGGAGGACTGGACTCTAGTTTAAAAAAACTAACAAACCAACAAACTCACTGTTGGCCCAGGGTGAGTCCGCTGCTAAGCAGGTCAGGCAGCAGTGGCAAAAGTACCAGGTGGGCCCGGATAAATGTCTTTGGCGGGCCGCATGTGGCCCGCGGGCCATAGTTTGAGGACCCCTGTCCTAGTGTTTAGTCTAGCTGGGCTTGGTAGTCTCTGAAGAGGCAGCCATCACTCAGAGTGAGACACAATCTACGTAATGAAAATACATAATAAAACAAAGTAGCTTTATTGGGGGTGTGTGCGGTGAGGAGGGTAAAACATGTTCAAAATGTTCATGATATTTAGATACATGACTGCATCGAAAGTAACAATGAAAGGTTACTTATTAAGACTAATGTAAAATAAGAGGTATCAAAAATCATTCTCTGTCATGGTAATCTATTATACTTGTGCAATATGTTCTGCAGCATGTTATACCCTTTTAACATGGACACAAAAGAGTCCTGGTGTGTTTCTGGGCTGGACTGTGAACTGCGAGGTTGGTGGTTTAAATCCATTCGCTGTTCCAGGGGAGCAAGATGGGGATGTCTGCTCTCAGAAAAATTTACAACTTCAGAGACTCTGGTTGGTCGAGAGTTTGTTTTTTTTACGGTTTAACCTGGTTATAACCAAGTAAAGGTCATGCCACTAAGTCTAGCATGGAGTCCGGCACTCGACCAGCAACTGACAGGCTACCTGTGGACCAGATCTGGACTGGCGGGAAATGAAATGGAGGAACATGGTCAGACATGGTTGCTGAGCCTGTTTCAGTGGGCCGCTGCCATCCTCAGAGGGGGAGGGCAGACTCAAGTCAGGAGAGTCAGAGTTTAATCCAAGCCTCAGTCCTACCCAGGGGAGAGGAAAAAAAACCAAAACCTGGTTGGAGGATGAAATGAAGAAAATGAATCAAACAGAGAGACCCAGAACAGCACTTGGAAAAACTCCAGGCAGTGTCAGTGCATTTGTAATCTGGAGGGAAAGAAAAGAAGCTTTTACCCCACAGGTTAAAAGTTAGGTAAGCGAGGCTGAGCCCCGGTGGCGTAGTGGTTGTGCGTGGGACTGCGGCCCACTGGGACGGAGGTTCAATTCCAGCAGTGGGGCTGGACCTCCTACTCCCACTGCCTGAGAGCAGTGATGCCCCCCCCCCCCCACACACACACAAAAAAGTTAGGTAAGCATCAAGTTAAACCATAATGCACAGGTGAGAGCAGCTACCCTATTCCTGAGCAGCTCGTGATGAAATGCCCTGCAGAGAAGCTCAGGTCAGGAGGTACTTTCACAACCCAGAGGCAGAAGCTCTGTGTCTGTCTGAGGGCAGAGCGCTGGCCCTGCCCTGGGTCTCTTGCGAAATTCAAGACTCATTCATTTCGGGCTCACAGGTATCGATGTAGCAGCATAAATGCACAAACACACCAAATAAAGCATCTGCTACGATGAAGGTGACAAGGGGAAGCACTCCAGGAGGTGTGATGACGAGGGGAACATCAAAGGAGATAGGCTTTCATATTCACACTCACTGCTGTGGAGTCCTTTTGTAGAGGTTACTGCAAGGTCAGCAGTTTGAACCCACTGGTCACTTTGCAGGAGCCGCTGGAGGTTTCTCACTGCTGTGAAGAGTTAGTGTCTTGGAAACCCACAGAGGCAGTTCTACTCTGTCTTAGAAGGTGGCTGTGAGTAGAAGGAGGAAAAAGTTTGTTTTGGGGGGCTTGGAGGAAGGCTTCCCCAAGGAAGTGGTGATTGGACTTATAGCTGGAAACGAAGCCAACCTCCAGCACCCTTGGCGAGATAGAACTCTGATGGCCCAAATGAAGGAGTGTTTGGGAACTTGTGTAAAGGATAGAAACAAAAGTGCCCACACCATTTAAAACGCCTCTGGATCCTCTCACTCCAATCCACTGCCATTGAGTGGATTCCAACTCACAGAGGTCCCGCAGGACAGCGAAGAGCAGCCTCTTTGGGTTTCTGACGTTGTAAATCTTTACGGGAACCTTTTTCTCCCACAGAGAGGCTGGTGGGTTTGACTCTGTGGTTAGCATCCTACATCTCAATCCATTATGCCACCAGGACTCGCTTTAAAAGGATTTTTTGTTGTTTTTGCACATGGGGAGTTAGTACACCTATCATATTCCATCGTTCAGTCACATCAAGCAGCTTTGTACAATTGCCAGCCCGATCCGTTTTCAAACATTCATTTCCTTCTGGACTGTGCTCTCCCACACCTGTATCAACACACTGGCCTCCCCGGCTTTTGACCCACACCACACCCCAGGCCTCCCATCCCGCCTCGCCGAGCCTGGGTGTCAGAGCCGTTCTCTGCAATGCCCTTCCAGGGCGTCTCCCACCAGCTGGTTCACTGGTGGCACTCCCCCTTGCTCCTTCACCTCCGGGTGAATCTGAGAAAGCGGTTCTGTTTGAAAGTGGGCTCGGGGAAGACTTCTTGGAGCAGGTGACCTTGGGGTGAAGACTTGAATCCAGCGAGCAGAGAGCCACCCGAGGAGGACTGGGAAAGGAAAACACAGGCACACCAAGTGCTAAAACCAGGAGCAGGCCCGTTCGGGGAGCAAGGCGTCCTAGTGCTAGTGACACCATAGGTGAGGCATGGGGTGCTCCCTGTAAGGCCAGCGGTTCAAATCCCCGGGCTGCTCCATGGGAAAAAGATGAGGCTGCCAGTTCCCTAAGGATGGAGCCCTTGATAGCAGTGGTTCTCATAATACAGTTCCCCATGTTGTGGGGACCCCTGCTCCCCAACCGTTAGATTATTTTCGTGGCAGTGTTATTACTGTCATTTTGCTACTGTTATGAATTGGGTGACCCCTGTGAAAGGGTCGTTGGACCTCCAGGTTGAGAACTGCAGCTTGAGAGAGTGGCTGTGAGTGGGAAGGAGGGCCAGGGCAGTGGGTGTGGTGACGGGACAGATCAGGAGGGAGGGGTGGGGTGGGAGGTGGGAGAAGGGGCGGGGGGTGGAGAGGTAGGTAATGAAATCAGAGAGGAAACCAGAGCCAAGTCGTGGGTGTGTGAGGTCCGAGTGCCGTGGGAAAGACGCTAGATTCCACTTCCATTGAGAGGGAAAACCACCAGAGACTAACAAAATGACAAAATTCGCTCTTCTAGATGACTGGGTTCAGCGGTCATTTGGGGGGTGGCGGCCGGGGTGGGGCTCGCCCAGCCTGATGCTGCCGTATCCGAACAACGTGAATTGAAACGAAACGGAACAATCCATGTCCACAGCAGAAAGGCAGCTTTCTCGAAAGGTGCAGCGTATTTAGAGCACCGCCCCCCTCCCCGCGGTGGCGAAGTGGGTAAGCGCGGGTGGCCCAGGGGCCACTTGCCAGTGCATTGCGTCGCTGCTGTCCGCTGCTTCCTTGTGTGATTCTTGATCTTTTTCTGGTGCAACTTTGAAAAGAGGTGCTATTTGATCCTCGTCGCCACCCACCCCCCTCCCCCTCGTCCGCGGGCCTCCACCTCGGTGTGGCCATGCCGTGGACAGGGCAGTGTTTGCTCCGTGTGTGTGTGTGTGTGTGTGTGTGTGTCTGTGTTTCGGGGTGGGGTGAGGTGGGCGTGGTTGCGTTCTTTCTCCGGGACTAGTCATTGAATCCGAGATGATGGTGGCGTTGGAACTGTCATTTAGGCGTTTCTTTGCACCCATCTGACTCGATACATGCCACGGGGGTGGCGGTGGGGGCGAGATGGGAGTATGGCGCTCCAGAAAATCCGTGGAACACTGGAATTGATGAATAATGGAGTCTTCTCCCACCAAACTTCTCGAAGTTCCCTCGGACTAGTTGCTGGTTAGACAGACGTCCGTGCTGGGGGACAACCGCCAAGGTCGTTCACATCAAGCGAGCAATGTCCACCAGCCCTGGGATGTGTCAGCCCCAAGTCACCCGTATTTCGTGACAGCTCGTATTTTCTCCAATCCTGCAAACCCCGCTTGTGGCCGCGTTCACCGTGCGCTGCCCGCCCCCCCCCCCCCCGGGGCCCCCCCCCCCCCCCCCCCCCGGCACTCCCACGCTGCAGCCCCACCCGGGAGACCCGTGTGTGCAGGCGCGCGCCGAGTGCCGGGGTCCTGCCCGCTTGGAGCGCGGGTAAAGGATGTACCAGCCACCGGAGAGCAGCGGCCCAGTCACCTGAGGCAGCACGGTGCTTGTCCTGCACACAGGGTCCTGAAGGCGCAGGCTTCCGCACTAGTCAGGAAGCTCTCTGGCACTCCTAGCCTGCTTTTCCCATTTAAAGATAGGATGTTTTGGAAACGAAAGGTGTTAAGGCACGTTCTTTCAGAATGAATTTTCCCCTTGGAGTTGAATTAGAAAGACCTAGTCTCCCTTCAGAGTTTTCTCCACACCGCCCTCCTATCTTTCTTCGGCTTTTATGGAGGTTGAATTTAAGTATACTGGGTGTGTTTTTTTGTTTTTGTTTTTGCTTTTTTTTGGGGGGGGGCATCACTGCCCTCAGGTGGTGGGAGTAGGTGGCCCAGCCTTTGCTCCGTGGAGCTGGAATCGAACCTCCGTCCCAGTGGGCCGCAGTCCCGCGCACAACCACTATGCCACCGGGGCTCAGCCCCCCAGTACTGGGTGTATTTTAAGTGATGATCTTTAATGAATGCACGGGGTATTCCACTCCCCATGAACACACTCAAGTCACACTCAGTGTTGACGCATAACAACGCTTTAGGTTAGGCTAGAACTGCCCCTGTGGGTTTCTCTGAGTAGAAAGCCTCTTCTTTCTTCTGAGAACCAGCTGGTGGTTTCGAACCCCTGATCTTGTGGCTAGCAGCCCAGTGAATAGCCACTGTGCCACTCAACCTTAGTCAAAATACCCACGGCCCCACCTGGTTAACCAGTCTCTCCCACGCTCCTTCTGCCAGGCAAAGGGGGCGGGCGATGTTAAATGTGTCATTTTAGGTTAGGTGTTGGGGTGCTAGCCACAGGACAGGGTTCATATCCACCAGATGTTCCACAGGGAGTGGGTGGGGGGCGGGGAGAGAATAGGGCTATTTGCTCCTGTAAAGATTTACAATCTTCCAAGGTCTTTGCAGGATCAATGTGAGTGTCTGTTGACTTGATGGTGGTGGCTTTTGTGTCAGACCCAGAGGGGCGGCACGGACAGAAGGTGATTGAAGGGCTACCCCGTGGTTCCTGAGAGAGGGAGGGTGGAAAGGAAAGCCCATTTTCATCATTCACGTCCACCTCTAAAGCGACAGGTTTCCCCGTCAGCCTGGCTGCCTGAACTTGTTCTGTGGCGTTGCCCCAGACTGCGGAAAGCTAGCCCTGGTGCTGGTCTGGTTTCCATTGGGCTTTGATCCTTGTCATCAGCAGTAAGAAAGAAAGGGCTTTCTACTCCCGAAAAGACGGAAAATCACAGGTGCAGCGCACACCCTGCCCTTAGCCAGTTTCTGTGCGTCAATATGAACTCCATGGCAGTGGGTTTTGGGTTATGGGTGATAATGTTGGCCCCAAACAGATTTTTCAGGCCATTACATGGGATGAGTCTCCAGTGAGTCCCCCATTATAAACAATGACCTCCAAATCAAATGGTGAGCCGTATAAGGGGGAATTAAACTACTGAACTCAGGTTGAGGTGGAACGACCTCCCTCCAGACCCAGGACGAATTTACTCTAAGCTTTTAGGGTTCTGCTTGCTGTTAGACTGAAGCCTATCACTTCTGAATGGCTATTGTCCATGGAGTCTTGCTTGGTGTCTGCCCTGGCCTTGTGTCGTTATCTGTATAGGGAAACTGGAATGGATGGAAATAGGAAGCTGATACAAGGATTGGTGATAACCTAGCACACGAGGAAGGGGGGAAGGAGACCCACAATCATGTGGGAAAGGAGGAGGGGAAGCTAGACAATTGATTGTGGTGATGTTTGTACAACACATCTTGATAAAGATTGAACCATCCAATTGTACGATACATTAATTATCAAGATTTAAAGAGAGAAAAAGAATGCATACGGATGTGGGGGAGCTAGTGTGTATTTGCCTGAGAGAGACCTTTTAATTTATATAATTTTATTTTTTGGGCATCACTGCCCTCTGGTGGTCATGGCAGCTACCCAGCACTGCTCCTGAGAGCTGCTGCTGGATTTGAACCGCCAATCCCACGGGCTGCAGTCCCGCACTCAACCACTTAGGCCACCGGGGCTCAGCCGAGAGACCTTTTTGTAAGCACTCTGGGGTTCCCTAACACTGCAATAGTCTTGCCTGCAAAGGCATCGAAGTGCCTGGGCCCTGCAAACAGCATCCAACTCCATTCCCTGCCAGAGAGTGGATTCAGGCTCCTCCACTGATCGTTGAAAGGTCGGAGGCTCAAGTCCACTGAGCAGCCCCTCAGGAGAAAGACCTGGTGGTCAACTTCTGAACAAACAGCCGTGGGAGCCCCTTGGACTACAGTCCTACTGTAACCCTCCTGGGGTCTCCAGGAGTCAGAACCCATCCAACGGGAGCCAGCTGATAGAAGAACTTTAAATGCAGGAGACCAAGGCAGGAGTTTAGACCAAAGGTGGGGGTTTGGAGTGGGGGAGGGAGCAGAACTCTCAAGCTCTGGAGCCTCCTCTGAAGATCAGTCACCACAACTCGCAGAAACTCACTAAATCATCTCTCCCTAGAGGACAGGGCAGAACTGAGATTGTTGTTACCAGAACAAAACGCCTCGTCCTGCACCTGTGGAGTTACTGGTGGTTTCAAACCGCTAACCTTGTGGATCGTGGCCACTCCGCCACCTGGACTCCCTCTCAGCCAAAACAGGACACCTGAAACGCATGTGACAGAGCCAACAGCTTACCAGGCAGGATCTGTGCAGATCTGTGCATGCACCCGCTGCACACGTGATCTGCACTTTGCTCTGGGGTGACACTCACGTATCTTTAACACCTGACATTTCCTTCAAACGCCAGGGAGAATGTAGGTGCTTTTCAGTTGGGAAATGGATATGTTTGACTCTGGTCCCGCAAACGGACTTGGGGGCTGCAGACTTTTGCCCAGTCCCTGGAGGACAGCATGCCTACCGCCGGGAGGATGACACAGCTCCGCCTCCATTTGCTGAAAGCAAACAGCCCGGGCCTTTATGACCCTTGAAACCGAGCCTCGTGACACAGGTTAGAATTAAGAGGCAAGTGCCAAGTTGCTGTGGGTCAAAGTTCCCCCAAGCACTGTATATGTTAATCAGCAGCTCGGCCCGAGTTAGTTAGGTTGGTGAGCTGAGGGGAACTTTGGAACACGCGATTGCAGCTGCCTTGGGTTATGGGAGGTAGCAGAGTTCCCAGCAACTGTCCGGGCTGACAGTCAGGCTTTTCTTGCCTGGTGTGAAGTTATGTGCTTAGTGTGGTCCAGGAGAGGAAGGGTCTTTAGTACAGCTCCCGCAATCCAGACTCGAGCTAATCAGATGTATGTACTTAAAATAAAGCCCAGTCACTTTGACCTGTTACCAATCTATGGGAAGCAAGAGAGGGGCACTGAAAGCATGTACTTAATCTGCTTCCATATTAAAAAAAAAAAATCATCCTTGTTTGTTGCTTTTGGTCGGTCTTAATTCTTGGAGACCCCAGGGGTTAGAAAACAGCTCTGTACAGCTTTTAAGACTGTGCCCTTTCAGAAGCAACTTGCCAATCTTGTCTTCCAGGAGGTCTGGGTGTGTGGGGAGGAGGGGGGTAGAAGGGGGGGTTCCTTATAAGTCAAAATCGACTTGACCTCAAACAGGCTCTATTGGGGTTTCATTGGGGAAGAGAAGCAGACTGGGGGGGGGGGGACCAAGCACACGTTTAACATGAAAAGCACACAGCACTTTCAATGACTGTGTGCTGGGGGATTTTCCCAAAAGCACTCTGCAGGGTGCTTCCTTAGGAAGGTTTTTCAAGTGAATGCCGTGATCACAGCTGTCCTTCCATGAGTATCTTCTCTGTGCTAGGCCCGCAGGGCTCCACATCTGTCCTCTCGTTTGTTGTCGCACGGCCCCTTGAGTGGACTCTAGCTTGAAGTGACCCTGCAGGACAGAGCAGAACTGCCCGCATGCGTGCGTTTCCCACACTGCAGCTGGGGAGTTGAAAGCCTTCTCTCCACTCCGAGCAATCTTGTAAAACAAACTAGAATTGTCCCTGTGGACTTTAGGAGACTGTCACTTCGAGGGAGTGGAAAGCCCCATTTTTCTCTGTTGGGAGCAGTTGGTGGTTTCGAACTGCTGACCTTGCACCTAAAGCCCAACGTGTAGCCCACTGTGCCCCCAGGGCTCCTTCCATCCCTAAGATGCCAGTAATGTTAGACCCAGATCAGATGAGGAAGAGGAAGCTCAGTGAGGTGGAGCAAGATCCCCCAGCTAGCAAGTGGGAGAGCTGAGCCTGTGGCACCTGTCCAAACCCGGACTTTAGACACATCCCCCCTTCCGCCCGGTGTCAGTGAGACCCCTCTCCCCATTCCCCCACCCCATCCCGGATGTGCTCAAGCCCATGAGCAGTGCTACTCCGCCACAGAGTCTCAGAAGCCCCAGGGACAGTTCTATCCTATAGTAGGGTCCCTAGGAGTCCATCGACTCCATGGTAGTGAACTTCCTGGATTTTAAAATTTTTTTCAGTCCGGCAGAATTGATAGGCCGGCTGTCTCTGTGTAGATGTGGGTCAGTGAGACTGTCGTGCACCACCCTGTTACGTAGCTTTGCTGCGACCCCGAGCACACGAACGGTGTGTGATGCGGGCCACGTGCTGTGTCTGCCTCCGGCTCCTCCATCTCCTTGCATGTCATCGGGTGCACGCTCCTCCTGTGCCCTCTCAGAGCCTGACCGTGTTGTCTCTGCTCGTTCACAGTCCAGGGAGCAGAGGTTCTAGCAGGACGCCGGGCTCCAGCTCACCCCACGGACCAGCGGTTCCTCGACTCCCTGCGGAGACCTGGTAAGTGGAGCTGCTTCAGCATCACCATGCCCCAGAGGATCGCAGTTCGGTTGGGGGGCGGGGGGGTCCAGCCGGTGAACACCTCCTGGGGTGTACCCCACAGCCGGTTCCAGCTCCTGGCGAGAGCCTGCCTCTGCTGGGTTATGCATTGGGCAGCTGATGCAGGGCCAGCCGTTTGAAGCCACCAGCCCCGCTTCTGGAGAGAGAGGCGGCTTTCTAAAGCCATACAATACCAGTTTTGGAGCCCCCGTGGGGGCAGTTCTAGCCTGTCCTGTGAGGTTGCTGGAAGTCAGAAACGACTTGAGCATGCTAACCATCACCTCTACCCCCCCAGTCAACACATATCATATAGTTTTATGTATATATAGTTGTTTTATATATAGCTTTTATAATAATATAGTTTTATAATAGTATAGTTATATAGGTTTTTCTTTTGGAGGGGGAGCATCACAGCCCCCTGGTGGGAGTAGGAGGCCCAGCCTTGCTCCTGGGAACTGTTGCTAGATTTGAACCGCCAAACCAGTGGACCACAGTCCCGCATTCAACCACTATGCCACTGGAACTCAGCCCTATATAGTTTTATAATATATAGTTTTATATATTAATCTTGGGGGGCAGAGTGCTAGGTGTATCTGTAACCATGAATGTACGCAGAAACGTCTGATGGTAAAATGACTGGCAAAAGCCACATGTGGATAATTTCATGTAGGTTCTTTTACCGTGGATTATTTGCTTCCCCGTAGTGTTTGTACGACCCAGAGACCCTGAGAGTGGAGCCCAAACCAAACCCAACTCCTTGGCATTGATGAGTCGAGGTTGACTCCCAGGGCGTCTGTGCGACAGGGTAGAACTGCCCCTGTGGGTTTCTGAGACTGTGACTTTTACGGGAGCAGCTTGTGGTTTTGAACTGCTGGCCTTGCAGGTGGTAGCCCAATTGGATAACAACTATGCCACCAGGGCTCCTGCCTGAAGGGAGTCAGGAGAGGTTAAAACCAAGGCGCCTAGCCTCATCTCAGGCGAGGGAATAACCATCAGGGATGTTTCTTGGAATGTCATGTTGTGAGTGAGTCCTGAAGGAGAAGGGATAGTTTGTTAACTAGGCAACGGACTAGGAGGTGGGTCTAAACCAGCGGTTCTCAACCTGTGGGTTGCGACCCCTTTGGGAGCCAAATGACCCCTTCACAGGGGTCACCTGATTCATAACAGTAGCAAAATTACAGTGAAGAAGTAGCAACAAAATTCATTTTAGGGCTGAGCCCTGGTGGCGTAAGTGGTTGAGTGCGGGACCGTGGCCCTCGGGCTTGGCGGTTCAAATCCAGTGGCGGCTCTCAGGAGCAGCACTGTGTAGCGCCCACGACCACCAGAGGCAGTGATGCCCAAAAAACCAAATAAACAAAACAAAACAAAAACCAAATGATGTATGGAATGTTATAAGAGCTGTAAGAGCCCCCAATAAAATCACTGGGGAAAAAAACCAAAACACGTTAAATTGAACCCACTACCATCAAGTTGATTCAGATCTTAGCAACCTTCCAGAGGGTTTTCTAAGTCTGTACATTTCGATAGGAACAGATAGCCTCTTTTTCCCTCATACTGGCTGGTGACTTTGAACCCCTGACCTCGCTGTTAGCTTATATGACAGCACACCAGGGCGTGTTGGGAGAGGAGTCGCTTCTCGATCAGTGTTACTTTCCAGAGCAGGCTCCCAGGTCCTGTTTTCCTGCTGGTCATTTCAGTGCTCCTCAAATCATGCTCTCCTTGTTCCTCACTGCGCTCCTCCTGGCAGAGTGTGAAATAGCTGGTGTGCGTCTAAAACCCAATCTAGACAGCTTCTAATGAGAGGTGGTTTTCACCCTCCAGCCTTTTCTTGCGAAGGGTGGTCATTGTGAGTTGCAGTAGATCCTTCTAGAAAAGGCTGGATGGGATGGGGGTGGGGGGAGGAGCTGAAGTGGATGGGACAGAGGAGGCCAGGTAGTTGAACCAGCTACTTGACTCTGTGCCCCCACTGCCGCTGCCTTTAGATTCACACGAGAGGCTCAGATGTCAAGCTTTAGTGCCCTGTGGTGACGTGCTCTCTCACCTGAGGCTGAGCTGAAGCACTGCGCCAGTGAAATGGACTGAGACATGCTCAGGGGCTTGGTGGCGGTACGGGCAGTGTGCACACGCACAGTCCATTCCATGGAACTGGCCACTTCAAGCTTGCCGGTGTTTTAGTCTTGAATGGCTCTCTTGTGCTTATGGCACGGTGGGTTAGGTAGTGGCCTGTTAACCATAAGGCCGGCAGTTCTATACCACTACCCACTCCATGAGCGAGACACCCATGAGGCTTTCTACTCCTGTAAGAAATCTCTGTCTCAGAAACCCTCAGGGCTGCTCCACCTGGGCGGTAGAGTCTCTGAGCCTGCATCGAGGGACTGTCAACTCCGTGGCACTGAGTTGGCAGGTGGGTTTGGAAGATTCTATCCCAAATCAGTTAACACATTAATACATTGTTTAACCCTCGGGCTGAAAATGCAAGTTGTATTTGAAAAGGTGGGAAAATGGGCTGATGGGAGACTTTTCTTGTGGTAAAACAGCTCTTGGTCCTTTGGAACTGTAGATCCCATGTGAAATAAGGAGGCCCAGTTGCACAGTGGTTATGCGTTTGGCCGTGACTCCGAAGGCCAGCAGTTCAAAACCACTAGAGGCTCCAAGGCACAAAGAAGGGGCTTTTTCGGCCTGTCAAGAGTTACAGGTTCCAAAACCTCTCAGGGGCAGTTCTGCCCTGTCCTATAGGGTGACTCTGAGTCGGCATGGATTCGACGGCCGTGAGTTTGTTTCTTTCAGTTTTGTGGTGAATCACAAAACTGGGTTTGTGACACAGGGTTCTTAGTCTCAGACTAAGAAACCAGCAAGGTGGGGATGGTCAGAGGACTCAGATCGATGATACTCCCCCTCCCCCAGTGCCCTACAATCTACCAGGAAGAACACCTTTTGGAAAAAGGACTTCCTCATTGTTTGGTTCTACGAAGACGCCTTGTAACCCAGGCAGGACCCGAGGTGAGCTCGCCGTGCTCCAGAACCAGCCAACAAACACGGAGGCCAAACACCGAGTGGAATGGGCGCTCTCCAGGAGCGTTTAATCCAAGATGACGACGAGGGGTCTGTCACAGTAAGGCCCCAGGCAGCTCAAGACAGTCTTCCCAGGCAGATTCTGGGCTCCTTCTTCATGTGTAAAAGGAGGAGATGTGACCCCCTTCGACTCTCACTCACTCATTCAAACGGCTGCCAGAGTCAGTCCTGCCCCCCAGCAACGACCCTACTGTCAGGCAGAAATGTTGCTGTGGGTTTCTGAGACTATGACCCTCCGTGGAAGTAGAGGGCCTCATCTTTCTGGAGTGACTGGTAATTTCAAATTGTTGACCTTGGGGTTAAGAGCCCAACGTGTAACCCAGGACCCCTCCTTTGTATATTGCCTCTCGTTATTCACTCCATATAGTATAACTTGATGACTACATATAATGATTCGATTTGAGCCCCATGACCCCAAACCCACCTAGTGAGTGTTGAGCTGGGCCTGACCCTTGGAGACCTTACGCGCTATACCATAGAGAGAGGCATTTCACAGCCCTGTGGAACCACCGACCTGTCCGTCGTGGCTTTTGTGGGCATTGTGCCAGCCCCTCTCACCCACCCCAAATGTGATGTCCTCCGTCAGCCAGTCATTCTTCCCGATGACACGTCCGAACGAAGTAAGTGATTTGTCCCATGTCGTGGTGCTGAGACCCACAAGGTGTTCATGGGCTAATTTTCAGATGTAGAGGGCCCAGCCTTTCTTCCTAGTCTGTCTTGGTCTGGAAGCTCCACTAAAACCTGTCCACAGTAGGAGAACCTGTTGTCATTTGAAATACTGGTGGCATAGCTTCTTAAAACCATGGCAACAGTCAGTCCAGCACGGTGTGCTGAGCCGAGAGAGAATCAACCTGAGTCCTTGCCGTGAAGTCAATGCTGAATCATAGTGTGCCCGTAGCACCTGGTAGGACTGTCCCTGTGCGTTCCCGAGACCGCAACTTCTCCTAAGAGAAGAAAACCTCATCTTTCTCCCATTGAGTGCCTGGTGGTTTAGAACTGTTGACCCTGTAGTTGACAGCCCTACTCGTAATCCACGATGCTACCAGGGTCCTGTGAAGCTGCACAGAGCTCCCAGTTGAAAGATACATGCCCACGAGGGGTGCAGCTATGCCTCAGGCACGGTCTTTGCTCCAGAAGTGTTAAAGATGTATTTCAATAAATAGTCACAACAATGCGTTTACTTAATAAGAAATGCTGTGTTTGTCAGATCATAGGATATATACTTTCTGCCCACTCAAAAGTGGGGGGGAAATGAGGGTGTCTTATGGCCTGAAGGTGTGGTCCCCCAGAACATTTGTTTATGATCCCATGTACCCGCTTACCATTCACTGCTGTGTGCAGGCTGTGGATTGCTGTGTGTTCAGGGGGAAGTCTCGCCTCCTGGAGTCTCAGCGTCAATTAGGTCATATGACTGGCATTGTACATGCCTCCCCTCATGTGTTAATGAAAGTGATGATAATGAAAGTTCTTTCTTTTTTTTTTTTTTTCCATTTTGCATCACTGCCCTGGTGGGAGTAGGAAGCCCAGCCTTGCTCCTGGAGAGCTGCTGCTGGATTTGAACCTTCAACCCTGTGGGCCACAGTCCTGCATGCAACCACTAGGCCACCACAGCTCAGCCAATAATCAAAGTTCTTAACACCACTGTTGAGTTGACGCTGTTAAACACTGCCATATTTTGCTGTATTTTAATTAATATTTTAGTATCCTGGTGATGTTGGGTTCAGAATATTTTTCTCCTTATTTTTTTCTGATCTAAAAACTGGATGTGTCTTATGGTCAGGTGCATCTTAAGGTCCAGAAAATACAGTACTAGAACAAGCAATAGAAAACTAAACTGCTTCTCCCCACTCTCATGATCCCAATTCTATCTTACAAATCTGGCTAGGCCAGGGGATGTACACTGCCACAGATAGGAACTGGAAACACAGGGAATCCAGGACAGATGACCCCTTCAGGACCAGTGGTGACAGTGACGATACCGGGGGAGTGGAGGGAAGGTGAGGTAGAAAGGGGGAACAGATTACAATGATCTACATATAACCTCCTCTCTGGGGGATGGACAACAGGGAAGTGGGTAAAGGAAGACATCGGTATGACAAGATAATAATTTATAAATTATCAAGGGTCCATGAGCTAAAGTAGAAAGAAAATGTTTGGGAATGGGAACAAATGTACAAATGTACTTTGCATTCAATAGATGTATGAATTGATTAGGATAAGAATTGTATGAGCCCCCAATAAAATGATTAAAAAAAGAAAACTGACCTGCTCTCCAGTCAATGCGACTCATAGTGACCCTGTGGGACTGGGTTTCGTGACTGAACTGTCTTTGAGCGTCTGTGATGCTGTGCGTACCCCAGTGAAGAGGGGTTTGCGTGGCAGGCCTGGAATCCTGATAGTGGGTGGAGGAAGCATTAAAGAGCTAGAAGAATGTTGTCTGTTTTGTCTGTGTTAAACTTAGGAACAGATAGCCTCAATTCTTCTCCTGAAGAGTGGCTGGAGGGTTTGAACTGCCAGCCTTTGATTGGCATTGCCACCTTAGCCTGAGAGCACCGCCAGCCCTCCTTCCTCAGAAGAATAGCCTGCCCATTCACACCCCCCGAAATCAACCATGAAAAGCCACACCGGGAAAAGAACACACTGGACAAGCACCCTGTGGAGACGTGGTTTTGCACGGGCACCTATGGGGGTCTCCACAGTCAATATCTACTCCTGGTAAGCTTGTAAAGAAGTGGTAACGACGTTGATACTCCATTGCCCTGTGAGTTAAGGTTATACAGTCTCAAAGCTGCGCCTGGAGGATTTGGTCCTGCAGTGTCTCCCTCCACAGCCAGGGTGCCAAGCCATGAACTCAAATGCTTTGCCTTTGGGTGGATGCCGACCCTGTCCTGACTCAAAGCGGCTCGGTACAGTTTCTGAAGGGCAGCACCTCCTGACAGGAGCAAATGTGCGGCCCACTGGGATGGAGGTTCAATTCCAGCAGCGGCTCTGTAAGAGAGAAGGCTGGGCCTCCTACTCCCACCACCAGAGGGCAGTGATGCCCCCCCCAAAAAAAAATTTTTTTTTTAAATGACCTCGTCTTCTCCTGAGGACTGGTGGTGAGTTTGACCCACCGAGTTTGAGGTGAGCAGTCCCGCTCTGGAGGGGTTGTGAATCATTATCTGGGCTGCTAATGGTAAGGCCAGCTGTTTGAATCTATAGGCAGATGGGCTGCCTGCTCCTGCACAGAGACCCAGCCTCAACTCAGGTAACCCACAGCGGCAGTTCTACTCCATCCTATGGATCATTCTGAGTTGGCATCAACGAGAGGGCCCTGAATTTTTTTTTTTTTTTTAAGAGGCTGAGTTAGACTGTGGCTGAGCCATATGCGACTCATCAGTACGTACATGTGGTTCTGAAGTAAAACTGAACGTACTATTACCATACTCACAGTTATAGCCATTTTAAAGGCTGCCATGCAGATAATGGCCATTTCATTTGTTTGTAGTAAGACATATTATGGCACTCTTGTAGCTTTTAGATTGTTGTGAGGGTCAGGATTGGCCCCTCTGTCTCAGCACTTTGCTGACCCCTGATCTAGACAAATACCTTGATTCTATGATGGGGGAACTCGCCTGAAGGTGGAGAGAGGGGAGGACCCACGCAACAGCTGCCTCTCAAACTCAGGTCTTTTTATTTTGTTGTTTTTAAAAGTCTTATTGGTTTATAAATCGCATATGCTTTTCATTCAAAGCTGCGTCTGTTGATTCTGAATCCAGTCTTTCTTCTCCCCCTCACTGCCTGGCTTCAGAGATTTCTTTTGTACCTTTCCTCTCTGTCCACGGTCCCACCTCCCAGTCCAAGTCCCAAGTTCAATCTTGAAGTACTGCCATAGCCATTGGGGGTGGGGCTGGCAGAGGGAAGCGGAAGAAATGACTTTAAAAGGCCAGCTGTGACTGGGTTTGGGTGGTTAACTGTCGGTCTTAATTTTTCCCCTCTAGCTGCTTATTTGTGATTGAGAGTCTTTAAAAAAAAAAATGATGTTATTAGATTGGTGGTGAAGCTACACGCAGCAAAGCAGGCTCTCGTTTTACCAGTTTCTATACGTCCTGTTCAGTGGCAACATCCTCATTATTTCTGCTTGTACCACCCCATTTATGTAGACTGCAGCCCTCCCACACGGATCACCCATGCTATACAGTGACTGCTGGCATGCTGGTATCCCAAACCCACCGCCATGCAGTCGAGGCTGAGACCCAGGTGGCATCGTGGTTACCTGCTGGGCTGTGGTCCTGAACGTCAGCACTTGGAATCCACCAGCCTCTCCTCGCAAGAAAGGCAGGGTGTTCTACTCCTGTAAAGAGTTACAGTCTTGGAAACTCACAGGGCATTTCTATTCCGCCCCACAGGGTCTCTGTTAGGTGGCATCGAAGAGTGTTTAAAGGGGGTGGGAGCTGGCGCACACCCAGGGCAGGGCAGTAAGGAGGGCATTTTTTTTTTGAGCTGCAACGGGTTTTTGTTTGTTTAAAGATGACTTCCAGGCGCTATTTACCCCACCCCCCACCCTCACCCCCCTACAGACTTACCGTCTCGGAATCTCACAGTGACCTTTGTACCCTTACAGGATTGCCATGAGTTGGCTTTGACTCAATGTCAGTGAATTCTTTTTTGTTTGCAGGGGCTGGTGGTTCAGGGATAGTTTCTTTCAAGGTCCCCCCCCCCCTTTTTTTTAAGGCATCACTGCACTCTGGTGGTGGGAGTAGGAAGCCCAGCCTTTGATCCTGTGAAGCTGCAATTGAACCTCCATCCCAGTGGACCGCAGTCCTACGCACAACCACTACGCCACCGGGGCTCAGCCCTCTGTTTTTGGTTGTAAGAAACATGTATTACTTTCCTCCAGTGAAAATAAACACCATAGTTACTTGGGCCTTCTCACTGAGACCAGCGCATGGCCTCTTTGCAACCCAGCCTACCTATCAGACACACCTTCCAACAACTTGCTTTCCCTTTGGTCCTTATTCAGCTCAGAGTCTTAAGGGGGCACCTTTATGCCCCAGGGAAAAAGTCCAAACTCCTGCACTTCAAAGATGTTAATCTAGACCCACCCCCTTCCAACCTGCTCTGCCCCCTTACCCACCCTTCCTTTTGAGACAGAGTTTTCTCTGGCCAGAACCAGGTGAGCTTCATCAGTTCGGGTACTTGGAGAGCCCCATACTGCTTGGCCTTTCCTTGTGAGCTGCCCAGCTCCTCCCCCTTTAAGCCCGGCCCAGGCACTTCCTTCCACCTTCTGACCCCTGAGTCAGCATGACCACTGCCTATCTCAAGGCTGGGAAAAGGGTTTGGTCACAGAAGCCAAGTGCAGGCAACTGAAAAGGACTGCAGTTTTCCCCCATCGGCAAGGTCACTATTGGCGAGCCCAATTCACTACCAGATTTGCTGCTAGCTCTGTGGAAGACAGTCACAGGGCCACAGGTCAGCTGGAGAAGAAGGCCCGTCATGGTTGGGTACCCGTCAGACTTGACCAGGACAGGCCGTGGGCCAGTTGACCATGGTTTGCCAAACCCTGTTCTAATGACAGCGTTCTTGAGTGTAGAACTTCTTAACTGTTTATGTACTTTTTGCAAAAACTTGAGTACACGTTTTGAGCTGTAGATGATCAAGGAAAGTATATTGTTTCAAACATGACCTAACTAAAACAGATTGTTAATCTATTCTCCATCAAAGAGGACCCTGGGGTGTGCAGTTTGCATGCAATTTAATCTAAAGGTTGGCGGTTCAAACCCATTTAGTGGCACCTGGAAAGCGAGGACTGGCTTCTTGCTTCTGTGAAGATGGCTGCATGAAAACCCTCTGGGTCCCTGAACAATTTCCCCGTGGCTGCTGTTGTGGTCAGGTGCTCATCCGATCATAGCCATGGCCATCTGTGTACAAGAGAAGAAAACATTGCCGGGGGCTGCGTTCTTCTTACACTCATTACTATTTTGAGGGCCCCTCTCTTACGGACCCCGACTTTGCTGAGCAGGATGGGTGGCATGCTAATTGCAGACCCTTTAGTAACTGATCCAAAGTACTCCAATCTTGCTGTCCTCGCCTCTAAGGAGTATTCTGCTTGGACTTCATGTAGCTGTGTTGGTTTAGTTGGCAGTCCTTGCTCTATTCCGTATTGGGTGTGATATTCATGTTGGATCTTTTCTGCTTTCTGTTGGGCCATCTTTCTTTGGAAAGAGCAAAATACGTATCTCTCTCAGGTGGTTGATCAGACAGCTTTCTTCCAAATTTCTTGGCATAGATGAGGGAGCGGCTCCGGTAGTGCGGCAGATTGTTGAAACATTTCCATTGGTATCCCGTCAATCCCTGCAGCCTGGTTTTTAACCATTATCTTTGATGAAGATCATAGTAAGTCTTCCTTCAATAGCATTGTTTCTTGATCAGATGCTAACTCTCAAAATGGGTGAATGTTGATTTTTTATTTTGTATAGTGACACTTTCTACCTTCACTTGATGCTTCCTGCAGTATTCAACATTTTCCAACATAACCCTTCAGTATTTTCAACTTGAATTTTTCCATCCATTTAAACTTTTTCAGCTTCAACCTGAACGCGCGTCTGAGCGATTGATGGTCTATTCCACACTTAGCCCCTGGCCTTGCTTTGGCTGGCAATTCTGAGCTTCTCTGTCATCTCTTTCCACAGATTCAATCCCTGTATATTTCCTTGATCTTAGCCCAAAGGCTAAGAATCGATCCCTGAATCTTTCCATCAGACAAGGTCCATAATTACAGTTGGCTGTTTATGATGCTGGACAAGGTATTTTCTACAAATACGGCTAAATCAAATAGGAATCTAATTTACTAGGCTAGCTTTCACCCCAAAGACCCTAAAATAGAACTATCGTTTTGAAAAATGATGAGAAGATCATAGAATGAACAAGGCAACTCCCAAGTACAGTATGTCAGGCCGGAGCAAGTCACGTGGATCTTTGGACAGTCTGTTCACCTGAAGCTGATACTCAAGTCACAAGTTGATGCTCCTCACTCCTGGACCTTGTTCTAAGTCAGGGATCAGCCAGCAACGCTTAGGCACTATTCAGTCGATCGTCAACTCATGGACACCCTCCTGGGTTTTCCAATCTGTGGTCACTTAAACAGAAGCAGCTCTCTAGCTGAGGTCCTGGGTGAGTCTAAACCGCCACAGGTTTCATTAGCAGACAGCGCTTAACCATTCCTCCACCAAGGAGCCGTGAGGGGGAAGAGAGAGGCCCAGCCAGCTCAATGCCTGCTGACTTCAGAATGATTTTTACCTTTATAAAGGGTTGTCCCTGTCTCCCTGCTCCCTCTTCTCTAAACCCAAACAAAAAAAAGCAACAGAAACTTGTATGGCCAGCAAAACCTAAAATAGTTACTGTCTTTCCCTTGCCAGACCAGGCTCCTGCTTGCCTCAAAAAGACACCTGGGCCATCTATGAAAGTCACTTAAATTTCTGAAATATAATGAGGCTAATGGGCCAAACAGAGTGGGATTAAGCTCCCCTGCTCTGTGTGCTTTAAAGGCAGGTGGGCAGTGGGCCAGCACTTGACTTCCATCAGTAAGCATCCTTGTATCCGAAGAAAGGAGGACAGTGGCCCCTGGACTGCAGGTGCCAGCCTTGTCCTCTAGTCAGCTTTGGGCACGGGCCAGTGGTGAGTCACCATTTCTGCCCCTCTCCCTCAAGAGTTAGCAGCCCAAGAGTGAGTTCTGAAGGAATGCTTTGAGAGCCATGTGCTTTTATAGCAACGTGTCCTTTTTCTTTTTCCTCCTGCTGCCACTCCTTTCAGGGCTGGAGGGATCTAGATTGAGGGGGCCGATGAAGGGACCCAGACTGGAAAGGCAAGACCAGGCCTTCAGAGGCTAAGGCAAAGAGACCTAGTGACTGTCTCCGCTGGAACATCAGGCTGCTAGGGAGACCCTGAGTCATAATCTCTCTTTCTCTGCCCTTTCCTTCTGATTCCCCAGCCCCAGGGGTCCAGGGGCCCCTGCTTTTTTTCTTTTTCTGAGCTCCCCCGCCTTTCTCTTCATTCACTTCTCTTGCCTGGATTATTTCCCCAAGCTCTGGCTGCCCTCCCTTCTGTCTTCACAACTGTTGGTGTCAAGCCCACAAGGAGTCCCGCTGGCCCCTGTCGAGTAGAACCGACTATTGCCGTGCACCGCATCACCCTCCCGCTTGGGGGTCATCAGACATCATGCTTGGGGGTGATCAGAAAGACACGGTTTCCATCGACATCTTTTTAGAAGAAGATTTGCATGTCTCCCTCCTAGGCTGGAGCCCCGGTGGCATCATGGGCTACACACACCTTAAGCTGCTAATTGAAAGGTCAGCAGTTCTAACCTACCAGCTCCTCTGTGGGAAAAGGATGAGGCTTTCTGCTCCCCTAAAGATTTAAAGCTGTGGAAACCAAAATGGCAGTTCTTATCTGCTCTATCAGATTGCTGGGGATGGTAGGAGTTGAGTGCGGGACTGCGGCCCACTGGCTTGGTGGTTCAAATCCGGCAGCAGCTCTGCAGGAGCAAGGCTGGATAGCTCCCACAACCATCAGTGATGCCTTCCCCCCACCCCCCCAAAAAAAAAAAAGGTTGCTGTAAGGCAGAATTGACCCAGTAGCAGAGGGCTTCTGTTGTTCTGTATACAGGGAGAAAGGGATGTATTGGACTTGTTGTCTTAAAGAGTCAGTCTTCCTGTGTGATCACAAGATGCCGGTAGGATCAAGTGTCAGGCATGAAAGAACAAAAATTGTATCATTGTGAATGACGGTGAGGGCAGAGTGGGAACCCAAAGCCCATCTGTAAGCACCTGGACATCCCCTTACAGAAGAATCACAGGGAGGAGATGAGCCAGTCAGGGTGCAGTATAGCAATGATGAAAAATATAACTTTCCTCTAGTTCATAAGTGCCACCTCCTCCCCCAATATCATGATCCCAATTCTACCTTACAAATCCTGCTAGACCAGAGGATGTACCCTAGTACAGATAGGAACTGGAGACAGTGGGGAATCCAGGACAGATGATCCCTTCAGGACAAGTGGTGAGAGTGACGATATAGGGAGGCTGGAGGGCAGGTGGGTAGAAAGGGGGAACTGATCACAAGGATTTACATATAGCCCCCTCCCTGGGGCACAGACAACAGAAAAGTGGGTGAAGGGAGATGTCGGACAATGTAAGATAAGACAAAATAGTAATCTATAAATTATCCAGGGTTTGTGAGGGAGGCGAAAAATGAGGAGCTGATACCAAGTGTTAAGTAGACAGCAAATGTTTTGAGAATGATGAGGGCAACCAATGTACAAATGGATGAATGTAGGGATTGTGATAAGAGTTGTACAAGCCCCCAATAAAATTATTTTTAAAAAGAAAAAAAGTCATTCTTGGAAACGTGCAGGGACAGTTCTGCCCAGTCCCAAAGGCTCACCATAAGTCAGCATTTGCTCATGGAGTCTGGAGTTTTTTAGATATGTATACCACGACCTGAGTCTAATATAGCACTGCCTATGTGTAATAAAAATCCACATGTACATATTAAAAGATTTAGAAGGTTAATTTTCCCTTCTGTAATCTTTCTATAAGGAAAGACCAACATATCTCTTGTCCTTAGAATGCTTATGACATTTTAGACAGCATCAAAGCAATTTGAAAATTGAGGGGGATCCCTTCTGGGGGGCCCTCCCTCCCCCTGGTGGCTGTGTGCAGATTAATTGTGATATCTGCAGATCGGGTAGCACAGTGGTGTGCATATCCTTGTCTGAAAAGACGGGCCTCTCCTGGCGTGCTTTGCTTATCGCTGAGACTGAGCTCATTAAATCGATCCATTGACCTGCGTAGTGATGATGGAAAACACATGGCCTTGGCTGATTTAGGCAATAGCTGCATCTGCTTCAGTGGGTATGGATTCATTTGGAGAAATTCCCAACTTGTTCTCAAGGATGATTCTAACCCAGCACTAGGCTCCCGGTGGCTTCCAATTAGTAATAATGAGCAGGGCCTGGGCACTAAGGCCCCTTCTAAAATTCCCAGTGGCATTTTCTGCTCTAAGTCTAAATACTGATGGCCTGTTCTGAATAGCCTCCCCCACCCTGACACACTCCACAGACAGCCTTGGCCTGTAGCCATGGCTCTGATGGCAGGGCACGCAGCTGTGAGAGAGGAGAAAAGGAAGGCTGAGTCGGGGAGTAGCTTGCTAACCTTTGAGATAAGACAACCCGTCATCCCCCGGAAGGCTGCCACTCTGTCTCCTACCAGTTCTAAGCTGGGACTTTGGAGTCAGGGTTGAGTGGGTTCTGGTCTTTCTCCCCACTGGTATTTAGCTTCACCCAACTGCCTGGAGCTTCTAGCTCATCCTTTGTCATATTGTTATCGTGAGGTGCTGTCATTGATTTCCAGCTCCTGGCCACTTCCCGTCCAATGGAAGGAAACAGACCAGCCCTGGACTGACCTCACACTCATGGCTATGTTTGAACTCATTAGTGGCGCCATTAGTGGTGTAATAATGGCACATAGGATCGAAGGAGGGATTGAAAAGATAGAAAAGCAAACAAATGACTCCACCGTGGAACCCGTGTTGACTCATAGCTATCCTATGAGGCAGAGCAGAACTGCTTCCTTGGATTTCTGAGGCTGTCCATCTTTATGGGAGCAGAAAGCTTCCTCTTCCTTCTTCCGAGTGGCTGGTGGGTTGCAGCCCAACCTGTAATCCCCGATGCCAGCTGGGCTTCTCTGAAGACTTATGATACGTCTGAATCAGCATCGTGTCGGTTAGTGCCTGATCGAGTGCAGTAGTCCCTTGACTTTTTAATCTCAGAATAATTCACAGGCTTATCGAATAACATGCAAGACACACAGTTGAATGTGAACTTCAGATAATCGACAAACAAGATTTACCTGTATATAAATATGTCTCAAATGTCGTGTGGAACATACTTCTACTAAAAACAATATCCATTGCTTTTGAAATTCAAATTTAAAGGGGTGTTCGGTAATTTTTACTTTTGAAGTCTTTGCATTCTTCATTTTTTTTTTTTTAAGGAACACAGGAGTTTGTATATGTGGGTTATTTATTAATATTTACCACACTGGAAATGAAAGCAAGAAAGTTTAAAATGAAATATTTATTAATTAAGAGGATCAATAGTAAACACCTATGTTAGCATAGCTAACTAGTAAACATAAATAATATGCTATGTTGACAAAATAACATTTTAATGAAACTAACTTCAAGATATAGAAGCGTATAGTTTTTGCATTTCTCCATAATGACTGGTTTGATTGACTATATTCTTATATCTTCCCCGGAATTTGTTGAGATGCACGGTTTGGGGCTGAAGTTTGTTTTAAAAAAATCAGCTTCGGGCTGAGCCCCGGTGGCTTAAGTGGTTGAGTGCGGCCCGCGGACTTGGCGGTTCAAGTCCAGCAGAGCTGGGTGGCTCCCACGACTACCAGAGGGCAGTGAGGCACCCCCCTCCCCACACACACACATAAATCAGCTTCACAATGATTGTAGTTTGAAAAGGGAGGAGCATTTTAGTAACCTTGTCAGATTATCGTCACTCAGATATCATAGCCAAAGTCTATAGGTGTTAATTCTTAAAACTTGGCTGCACTGTAGAAACTGAAACCACATCATTGAATGTTTCATACGCTTAAATTAAAACTCATTCTTCTGTGTAGTACGTTGAGCAGATCCTCCACTTCTGAGTGATTTCATAACAGTATGTGTTGATCATTTGGAACACCAAGTTATGCTGATGTTCTGAATGTTGACAGATTTCGTTGTACAATGTTAAGAAATCACATTTGGCAAATATCACAACTTACACCATCATGAAAGTCTTTATTTATTGTCAAGGTGTCCGTGGGGCCTGTGGTTGGTGTGCTTGGCTGCTACCGGAAAGTTGGGAGGTTTGAGTTTACCCAGAGGCACCTCAAAAGAAAGGCCTGGCAATGTGGTGGAAACGAGCCTTTGGAACTGCAGCGGAGCCTGCAGGGGATTGCAGGAAGTCTGCATTCACTCGACAGTAATTAGCTCAGGGCCAAACTCCTGGTGCTGTTAGTTGTAAGTTTTTGAAAAATTTAAATTTTGCTTGAACACTTACATTTTGCTATTGAAAAAAGAAAAAAAACTATCAATTGTCTTAAATGACAGGCTCATGTCACTCATTTTTTAGAAATGTGTCTGCCAATGAGAAGTCTGGCTAATCATGGTTTGCTTGTCAAGCGATAGCGTAGTCTATGAAAAAGGTGGCTAGTTTAGCTTGTAACTCAGTCACACAAGCGTTTTCTTTTTTTTTTAAGTGTCTTTTCTTTATAAGCAACCACAGCAATTCGATATGCAGTAGAAGTTCTTTATATACATTTCTTGTTTCATCACCCTGAAGATCAGAGAGATGCATTCTCAAGAGCTGAGGTTTAATGAAATGAATGATTTTTACAACTGTTCCATCAAAGACAACCTTAGCAAAGTAGTCTTTAAAGAAATTTTTGCGTGACAGCCCCACCCCTTTGATCCGAGTGCTTAGTGATTATCAATATGTGATCACGAAGCACACATTAGGACCGCTGTTAATTTGTAATATGTACGAAGTCAGTGCCATTGAGTCTCTGCTGACTCATGACGACCCTGTAGGACTGGTTAGAACTGGCTGTTTGAATTAGGAGACTGTAACTCTCACAGGAGTTGAAAGTTCCATCGTTCAGTCTCGCTGCCAACCATATAGATCGTACCCCAGTGCTTAACTTCTATACCACATGGGCTCCTCGTTGCCTTTTCATTATGAGTTCAAATGTCAGTACAGTGAAACAGACGGCTAATGTTATTGTGAAGGTCGTCTCCCCTCTTTCCCCCAAACCATCTCACTGGGAGTCAATATCATATTCCATAGCTCAGTCACATCAAGCCATGGTGTACAACTGCTACCCCAATCATTTTCAAAGCAGTCTTTTCCTTCTTGAGCTCCTTGATATCAGTTCACACACACACACACACACACACACACACACAACCCCACCACGGCAACCCACACAAAAGTAAAAAAAAACACCACCTTCTACTTGCTGTTCCTATAACTTCATCAATTCCAGGTTTCATGTACTGAAAAACATTCAAACATATAACACAAATTTAAGAGGGTCACCCCCAATGAAAAAAAACATATCTGACCCAGTATGAAAAAACAAACAAACAAAACCTCCAGAAATACAGAGAAGATTGAAAAACAGATGGGGCTTACACGAATCAGAGGGAGGAATCAACTAACAAGGTTTTTAGCCACTCAAGTCCAGTGTATCATTTTGCTCTTCTAAAGTCCTCTCTCCAACGTACTCTAGGAACCAGTTTCTATGTGTAGGTAGTCTTGACCTTGCCATCTTCTGAAAGAGTCCTCCAAGGATCTGAAAGGCCTCCCTTTGAGGAGCCCTGAACTAGTTGATGATGTCTTAGTCAATGACGGTGCTGGCAGCTTTAGAATTAGCACTTGTCCCCTTTGCTTGTTTGAGCTTTCCCTTCCTTGGGCTACTTGGAAACTGGGAAGTTTAGAGTTAGACTAAGTCAAGATTATGGGCAAAGTGCAATTTCTGAAGCCTCCTCTGGGCAACAGAAGGGGCCAGGGTAATTTAATGGAATTCCCATGTCTGAGGGAGACCTTGTCCCTCCTGCTCTTGTTCTCCCTTGCCTGTTGTGCCTCTGAAGAAAGCCCAGGCTTTCTCTCCCATAGAGAGGGACACTCCCAGAATCCCCTCGGGACAATTCTGCTCCATCCTGTGGTTTGCTGGCAGCCATCAGCATCTCCATGGTATGAGTTTGGTTTTCAAGTTGAATCTTGTGTAGGAAGTTCAAAAGACCTTGGAGATAGATTCTGGACTAGTCTCAAGGTCAAACTCAAGGGAGCTTCAAGTAGTTTGTGAGGAAATTTCATGCTTTTTTTTAATTCTTACCCAACCCCCCATGACCTCTTTGAAGCTCCTGCCTAGATGCGGACCTCAAAGATACCCAGACTGGAAAGGGATTCCAGAAGGGCTGTTGAGAGGAATCCTTGAGCAGCCCCCAATTTTCTGCTCTACCAGAACTCCGCAGTCGAAAAATTCCAGGCGTGTACTTTCATGCCAGCACAACAAAGACCAGAGAGCAAAAACTCCAGGTCGGGCCGCTGGAGTATTGAGGATCGATGGAGAGTGCCTTTGAGTTCATGTCACTTGGTTGTGACAGTACGGAACGCTGCTCAGCCCTGCTGGTGCAGTCCTCACAACTACCAAAAGTTCCAGCCTGCCCTTGCAGAAATTGTCTTAGTGTTTCATCCAGGGGGTTCCCTTGCCCTTTCTGCGTCTCCACAATCAAGCTTATTGTCCTCCTCTAGTGATTGAGTCTTCCTTTATGTCCCACAAGGTTTTGATTGGCTAATTTTATAAGGCAGTCACTAGGCTTTCCTCTCCTGTCTTAGTTAAGGAGGAACCTTAGTGGCATTTGTGGGTCACACCCACTATGTCCGCAAGGTCAGCAGTTTGAAACCACCAGCCTCTCTGAGGGAGAAAGATGAGGCTTTCTGTTCCTGTAAAGGGTTACCGTCTCAGAAACCCACTAAGGACAGTTTCTACGCTATCCTCTCAGGTCACTCTGAGTGGACTGAACTGGATGGCTGTACATTTTGTCTTACTCTGGAAGCTCATGCTGCCGATGTCTTACCTTGATAATTGTTTTCAGCGCATTCGTTGACTTCTGGGTGAATGCTGCTGATATTTGAAATGCTGGTGACATACCTTTCAGTATCACAGCAACATAACCACAGGGGGAGACATGCAATGAGGAAACATGTATATTGTTTCAAACCCAAAGCAATCTCACTGCCATCGAGTCTATCGTGGCGACCAGAATTTTGTCTGAGCAGAATGAGATTCCCCCACCGCCCTCCAGTATAATATTGGCTGACTGACTGGATGCTGTCCAGGAAGTGTGGCCTATGGAGTGTAACACCAACTATCAAATTTGTGATCACAGGCAGTCCCACTAGTAACCACTTTGTGGCCACCAGGGCTCTGGGACGTGACCTTTCAGGGGAGCATTTTCCATTTGAGGAAACAGGCTCCAGGAAGATCAAGCAATCTGCCCAAGGTCACGCCACTGGTGCTCAGTTCAAGCCACCAGACAGACGCTCCTTCAGAAAGGGCACGGAGTGCCAGACTCTGGGTACTCTGGGGCACTGGGTTGTGGGAGAAGTGGGCAGAAGACAGTGGGCCTGCCTGGCCCACAGACGTGATTCCAAAAGCCCAGCCGATCTTTCAAAGCGTTTGTCGGAAAACATCACTAAAAGTGAGTGGAAGTTTTCCAGAAACTCTTGAAGTCTGCTTGGACCAGGCTTACATGGGAGTGGGAGAAGCCATACAATCTGTTTTGGTTGGTGGTCAAACAGAGCATGCTGGTAGATTTCCAAAGGAACAGGACAGATCGTTTTAGGGATAAGAGAAGAGAAGGTGGAGGGAGGAGGGAAAGAAGTCAAGTAGATGAACAAGGCTGAACTGGTTCCGATAGTACAGTCGCAGACAAAATGCACAGGTGGACGTTGGTTCAGGCAACAAACTCATTTTGGGGCTTTTTGGATAAAGTGGTTGAGTGGGTTATCCTGGCATGGGCCAGAACAATCTCAAGTCTGCCAGGTAACCCCGAGGAACCATCTGATGATATTCAACAAAATGCCAGATACCAAGGACCTGGCAATTTCAGGCGCTCTTAATACGGGGAGCTCGTTGCACGATGGGAGTTGATGGTTAGCTTATTTTCTGCCTTACCTGTATAATCCACTTTTCTCATCCAAGTTTACATAAATCAGTTAGCACCCAAACCCTCAACCTGGGCCTCCCCTTAAACCTGGCATTCACTCTAGTCAGACTCAGCTTTGGAACCAGCAGTTCAGAGCGTTTACTTCACCCATCACCTGGACTCCGTGCTGAGGGACGTCAGCGTGT